>VDFB02157289.1:0-11511 GCA_007258455.2 Sequoia sempervirens | reverse complement strand
TACATCCTAATGATAGGAATATGCAAGTTAATTAGGATTAGAAAGGGATTATGGAGGATGTGATGGGAGGAGAGAGAAAGGGGGAGAGAATTAAATATTTAAATTTAATTCCTATAGTATTTGTGATTAAATTAAGTAAATTAGTCCATTTATTTAATGAGAGGAGAGGTGATAAAAGGGATGAAGCATTTAATTGATTAATTAAATACTTTAGGGATTTAGAGGACTTTAGGAATAATAATATTTAATAATACTAATAAGAAGATATTTAGATGAAAAGTGATAAATTTAACCATACATAACTCAAAAAATTTAGGTTTCTACATTTTTCCCCTCTTTTAGATGGTGTTATGAAGTAGCTCATCATTTCAAAGAATATGGTTAGATTAGGGGAGATGCCCCAGTCATTCGAAGGAGTGACTAGGAATAAAGATGATGGGAATAAAGATGAGGATTATGATTGAGGATGTCCCCTCAAGAGGATATGTGGGTTCAAGAGAACACATGTACATGCTCTTGAAATAGATGATCTATGATGTAAGGATAGATGGGGAAGATGATGCAAAATGAGGAATAGAAATGTGTACAGTGTTTTTGTGCTCCTAAAATATAATCAAATTCATAAAAAGCCAAGTAAAACACTAAAAGCAAAACAAACACTCATATTAGGTAGTAGGAAGCTCAAACTAGCATTGGAAACCTCATGTTGTGTATATTTTCCCATGATGTGTGATTTGGGTGTGTGATCACTCAAAAATTTGCCAACATAACAATGTTCGAATAAAAAATAGGTGAGAGAGAGAGAGATAAAATGACTAATAGGTTGGAGGATTTTGGATGGAGGGCTAGGATTAAGAGTTGAGGATCAAAGGTTGAGATGCCTTGAGGCATCTCAACCCACAAGGTGATGACACTTGTCATAATGTGGATGCATGAGACAAGATCGGGGTACTTGATAGGTACCATAGGGATGGGCAAGAGAGGAAAAAAGGGAATTTAAAATTTCCTTATAATCCTCATAGGGGTTGAGGAGGAACTAAAAATTCCTCCAACGACCTTGGGAAATAAAATGGAATTTAAAATTCCATTTGGGGATGCAGGAGAAATATAAAGGAATTAAAAATTCCTTGTAGGTATGAGCTAGCATTTATTAGGGAGTTTACCAAAGGGTTAAAGATTGGGCTAATGAATGGTTTAAGTTGTGAAAGTGAGGGATTAGAAGGGATGATTAAGTGGCTAAGGGTTATTAGGATCCCACTTGCATTTTATGGAGGATGTGACAGCTTCCTAATCAATGATTAGGAATGTGTACATCCTAATGATAGGATTATGCAAGTTAATTAAGATTAGAAATGGATTATGGAGGATGTGATGGGAGGAGAGAGAAAGGGGAGAGGGAATTAAATATTTAAATTTAATTCTTATAGGATTTGCGACTAAATTAAGTAAATTAGTCCATTTATTTAATTTAGAGAAGAGAAGTGATAAAGGGGATAAAGTATTTAATTGATTAATTAAATGCCTTAGGGATTTAAAGTACTTTAGGGATATTAATTAAGTAATAGACATATTATTTAATTAATGTGGATAAGAGGATATTTAGACGAAAAGGGATAAATTTGACCATATGTAAGTGGTCAAATTTAGGTGTCTACATTTTTTCCCTCTTTGAGATGGTGTTACGAAGTGGCATCATTTCAAAGAATATTAAAAAATAGCACCAAGAAGAAGATGGCTAGATTAGGGGAGATGCCCTATTAATTTGAAGGAGTGACCAAGAAGAAAGATGATGGGAATGAAGATGAGGATTATGATTGAGGATTCCCCCTCAAGACAACATGCAGGTTCAAGAGAACATGGGTGTGCTCTTGAAATGGAATAGATGATGCGAGGATAGATGGGGAAGATTATGCAAGATGAGGTATATAAATGTCTACAGTGTTTTTGTGCTCCTAAAATTCAAGGAAATTCATAAAAAACCAAGTAAAATACTAAAAACAAAACAAACACTTAGATTAGGTGGTAGGAAGCTCAAACCAGCATAGGAAGCCTTTTGTTGTGTAGATTTTCCATTGATGTGTGATTTGGGTGTGTTCTCACTTGAAAATTTGGCAGCATAACAATGCTCGAATGAAAAATGGGTGAGAGAGAGAGATAAAATGGCTAAGTGTTTGGAGGGCTAGGATTAAGAGATGAGGATCAAGGGTTGAGATGTCTTGAGGCATATCAACAACATCTCAACCCACAAGGTGATGACACTTGTCATCATGTGGATGCATGAGACAAGATGGGGGTACTAATCCTCATAGGGATTGAGGAGAAATCAAAAATTCCTCCAAAGGACCTTGGGAAATAAAATGGAACTTAAAATTCCATTTGGGGATATGGGAGAAATAAAAAGGAATTAAAAATTCCTTATAGGTATGGGCTAGCATTTATTAGGGATTTGACCAAAGGGTTAGATTAGGCTAATGAAGGGTTTAGGTTTTGCAAGTGAGGGATTAGAAGGGATGATTAGGTGGCTAAGGGAGGTTGGGAACCCACTTGCATTTTATGGAGGATGTGACACCTTGTGTACATCCTAATGATAGGATTAGGCAAGTTAATTAGAATTAGAAAGGGATTATGGAGGATGTGATGGGAGGAAAGAGAAAGGGGAGAGGGAATTAAATATTTAAATTTAATCCCTATAAGGTTAGATAACTAAATTAAATAAATTGATATATTTATTTAATGTAGAGAAGAATGGTAAAGGGTATAAACTATTTAATTAAATGATTAAATACCTTAGAAAATTAGAGGATCTTAGGGGTATTAATTAAATAATAGCAATATTATTTAATTAATGTGGATAATAGGATATTTAGATGAAAAAAGGATAAATTTGACCAAACATAATAGGTCAAATTTAGGTGTCTACATTTGGTATCTTGGTTTGAATGTGTTGAAGTGGACTATCTCTTCGTATTTTGACGTTTTTTATATTTCTTCCATCATCATTGCACATCAAGACATGCTTTGTGTTAAACCCCCTTTGTAATTTGTCATATCATGTGAAGTCCTAGATGGTATTTGTATGTCTACTACTAGGGTTTTTGATACTCACTTTTTAGATAATCCCACAATAATGAGTCCCACTTTTTGGCCAAAGTAGGACATTGATATCAATATTTTTAACTAACTTTTCACTTTTTGAGACCTATAGCAACTAAACCATTAAGAATTTGAAGATTATGTGCACTAGTGATTTGTGGCCATTTGTGTGTAGATTCTAAATATATATATTTTTAATTTTTTTGAAATAAACTATGAATCTTTTTACATGACTTTTAATAACCAGTTTTTTATAGTAAACAAAAAATTTAAAAAGTTAACATTTATGATGCAACACATAACTTTTTTTTTAGAAAGGATAAAATTTTAATTTTTCAAAAATATATTTTTAACATCAATATCTAGTGCATGGATTTTTTTTAATTTTTTTTACATATTTTTTAAATTAAATTTTGAAGTTGGGGTAATTATAATTTAGAAATAGGTATATGTCATAATGCATAACTTGTGTATATATTAAAATTTAATTTTTTCTGGTGAAACAAGGACATCAATACCTATTGCACAAATATATTTTTCAATTTTTTTAGTATTTTACCATTTTGCACATGTGTAGAACAAAGAACTTGATGTTCAATGAAAAACCTATGTTCAATATAAATTAGAAATGCATACATAATAAAATAAAAATATATTAAAATTATACTTGTTAGAAAGCTCTTTTCGAGGACTACGATATTGAAAATTATCTTGTCAAGTTAATTACATTTGAAGGTCCATGCCAAGGTTTGAAACTGGAATTTCTAAAGAAATTGTGAAGTAGAAACTGAAAGTGCCTTGCTAAGGCCCTTTGTTCGAAGGTCCTCTAAATGAATATAATACCTTTGTTTGAAGGTATATTCAAACAAAAATAGTTTTGGCCATCAAAAATAATATTATTTAAGGACCTCTGAACGAAGGTCTGCCAATAAAATAATATTAAAAAATATAGCGATCAACATTCAAATGAAGACTACTTTTAGCTGAATTTTTGAAATTAAATAATTATTTGAATTATGTAAATGCGTATGGTAGCGTAGTTCTGCCAAGAGACCGGATCATCATCAAAATATTGGGATTGATAGATTTTAGGTAGAACATGAATTCCAGCTCGGCTGGCGGGCGGATAGTGGCCTGGATTCTCTGCCAAGTTACATGGAATCGAGTTTTGAATTCAATCATGGCTTCATGTGGGGCTCGCTTTATGATTTCTAGTTGATGATGTTGTGAAGACATGTCTTTGTCGTTAGAAAAAATTTCATAGAAAGGGTCTCCAAGCTGATCCCAGGTATCGATAGTATTAGCTTGCAAAGTGTAGTACCAATCTAACGCCTTCCCCCTAAAATAGGCTACAAGTAATCTTAACGCCACATTTTGTACAATGATTCCATGCACCAAACACACATCCACCACATCTTGCAGATGTTCGAAGGGTGTCCTTGAGCCATCCCCAGTAAACTTAGGTATATCTTTTAAAGCGCAGACCAGGATAGGGGCCCAAATGATGGGAACTGTTGGCGCTATGAGAGGACTTATAGTGTCTCATGCCACATATTTTTTGTTAGCAGTGGGCAACATGGCTAGTGGAAGTGGCAGAGGAAGTGGTACATTCACAAGTTGGGTCAAGGTTTGTACTATTCCTAGTGGCGGTACTAGAAAACTGGGATTATTCACTATTTGGGACCTAGTAACAGGTTGATGGTTCATACACCCTCTTTGAAATTAGATTCATTTAAGCAAGTCCCACCGGGTGTGCCAAAAAAAAGAAAACTGTTGATGCCAAAAATTGGCAAGGTAACAACGCTTTATGGGAAACTCAATTAATGGGGGACCAATTGCGCTAAACTAAGTGACCTCTGAATTTTAAAGAAGCCAACTTCTTCTGTAATTGGGGGTTTGGAATGTGAAAAGGAAGCAGATATAAAAAATAAAGATCTAACTAAGGCGATGCACCAAGGAGTAGATATAAGCATGGTAAATCTATCTATTAGGATTTGATTTAAGGGCTCGATTAACAATCTATTATGTCCTAGAATGACAGAAATTAAAGATAGAAGCCTAAATAATTCATTCAATCACATAAAATAATTTTCATGCACATTAATTGAAAAGCGAAGTCAAGGACATGATCTAAACCAGAAAACTTGCATTAAAATCATAGAAGTTTTGTAAATGAATCATTCAAAAAAAAAATGGCATAGTATAAAGTTTATCAAATAGCTTTAGAAAACAGAAAGGCCAAACAAGGGCACAGTCTGTAAATTATTTTTGCAATAATCTAAAAACAGTAGAAAGGCCTGGTGTCTTTTTTTTCTAAATTTGTATCTTCTCAGAACTCGTTTTCTAAAGTAAGAAGTAGTGTATATAGCCAACAATCCACCACCTGGTGAGCTTGTAACAAAAAAGATTCAATATCTTAGGCAATGATGGTTGCAACAATGATTCCCCTCGGTCGTTGTAATAGAAAAGATTCGATCCATAGCATATAGTCACTCTCTAGCTAGATGCATCCCCTATGAATGATGGCAGTGGTCCTGGCATACCCTATGCAGACAAGTGTCGCCTCCCTGTGGAGGCAGTTAGAACACACGGCAGCATATCGAAGTTTGGCATTCACTCCACTCTTTCCCTTCGATGGAGTCCTCGCAAAGGAGATAGGTGGTAGCATGGTGCAGCTCGTAGTTCATTCCTTCCCCTTCTCACTGAAAGCTTGCATTGGGAAGACACATGGAAGCATCCTTTTTCCCATCAACATCGACTGTGGGGTCCACCAAAGTAATTGTAGGTGAAGGCTACATGGCTCGTGGATGGGGCCCGACTCAAAAGTGAAGGGAAGCAGCCTTTGAACACCCGCCAAGTTGACACGTGGAAGGATGGTGGCGGCCGGTTGAAAAGGCAAAGGGAAGAATCCCTTTGGAGAGCATCGAGCAGACACATGGAGGAAGTTGACGATGTTCATCAAAAAGGAGTCGATGATGTTCAAAAGTTAAGGCCTGGGCTGGTACTTAGCAAAAATGAAACCTAAAGGGAGCTCGATGAATTTCGTATTCACAATATATATCTAAAAAAAATTGGAATCAAAATGCATTTCTTTTTCCATCTCCTTCGAAAACTAGTTTTTAACATTAAACACCATTTTTTAAAGAGTGGCATGTACTAGATAACACATAACTTTTTTCTATGAAGGATAAAATTCTTTCTTTTTTTTTAATTTAGATTTGTAACTACGATATCTAGTGCATGCATTTGGTTTCATAGTGTTTTATTGAATATTTTTTCTTAATTACGTTTTGAAGTCAAACTAGTTACAATTTAGACATAGGTTTATTAGCTAACACAACTTTTTTTGTATGTATTGAAATTCAAATTTTTTTGTTGGATCAAGGACATCAATACCTAGTGCATAGATATTTTTCAAAAAAAAAATTTGATAATCTGTTATTTTTCCACATATGCAGATCAGAGAGCTTGATTTTCGGTGAAAAACCTAGGTTTAATTAAACTAAAAAAATGCATAATAAAACTAAAATGTATTAAAATTATAATTGATGGATAGTTTTTTTTGAGGACTACAATCCTTCATTTGGGTCTGTGAAGTTTCCTCCATTTTCTCAAACCTAGCTCTGAAAGCCAAAATTTTGTAGACAATAAATCAAGAGGAGGAGAAAGGAAAAAAAGGGGGGTTTGAGCTTCATGCGAACCCCCCTGGGCCCCTTCATTTTTCCATTTTCCTTTTTGTTTTTTGAAAAAAGTGTCAAATGTGATCATAACATCAAAAGGGGGTTCGCCCGAAAGGGGGGTTCGAGCAAACACCCTTTTGGGGTCTGCTCAAACACCCCCTTTTGGGCGAACCCCTAAAAACCCAAATTTTTTTATTGGGATTTTTTTTGTAAGTTTCTTTCGTGATGGGAATTGTAACCCACTTATGTGGGATCACCTAATGAGAATGGATAAGCCATCAAGAACAAGGCTACACTTGTGTCTAAGGGCTACTCACAAATGGAAGGAATAGATTTTGAAGAGACTTTTGCTATGGTGGAAAGAATGAAAGCTATTAGGATGTTTTTCGATTTTACATCTCATAAAGACTTCAAGGTGTATCAAATGGATGTCAAGTCTTAATTTTTTAATGGTGAGTTAGAAGAAGAGGTATACATTGAACAACTAGAAAGTTTTCAATTTTTAGAAGTGTCTGATATGGTCTACAAGTTGAAGAAAGCTTTGTATGGACTCAAATAGGCTCCTAGAGCTTGGTATGCAAGATTGGATAAGTACTTATGACAGCATAGATTCAAAAAGTGTACTGCAGACAACAATCTTTACTTCAAGGTTGAGAGGGATCAAATCCTGGTTGTGGTTGTGTATGTGTATAAGGTTTGTAGAGGAGATGCAAAATGAGTTGAAATGTCAATGTTTAGGGAGATGAATTTCTTTCATGGGCTACAAATTAGTCAATTTGATAAAGGTATATATATTCATCTCACAATCAAAGTATGTCAAGGAAATGTTAAAGAAGTTTGAGATGGAGGACTCTAAACGAGTATTTACTCCCATGGTTATTGTTTGTAAGTTGAGAAGAAATGATGAATCTCCTAAGATAGATTAGAGCATGTATAGATCCATGATTGGTGGATTGCTATATCTAACTACTACTAGACTAGATATCATGCATGTAGTATGTCTTGTGGCAAGATTTCAAGAATATCCTAGAGAATTGCATGTGGAAGTAGTAAAAAGGATATTCAGATACTTAAAGGGCACTCCAAACTTTGGTCTATGGTATCCTAGGGATACTGATTTCTCTTTGAGTGCTTATATAGATGTAGATTGGGTAGGTTGTACAGATGACAGAAGAAGTACAAGTAGAGGTACTTTCTTCCTTGGAAGTAGATTGGTGTCTTAGAAAAGTAAGAAGCATGATTCAGTGTCAAATGTATCTGTACTACAGAGGTAGAATATATTTTAGTAGCATCTTGTTGCACACAGGTTTTGTGGATGAAGCAGACATTGAAGGATATCAAAGTATCATATGATGAACCTATTCTTATCTTGTGTGATAATACAAGTTGTAGTGTAGGAAAAAGTATCCCTTTTTCACACTTAATTTGGGAATAATTAATAATAAAATGAGCTTAATGGTGCCTTCACTTAGTGTTGTAATATGTATTTTACATATTGTGACAACGAAAAATGTATCCCTCTATATTTTTGTGCTTGTTTATGCCCTCCTTGTTAAATTAAGCATAGTGTTGCCTTGATTTAGTGTTGTAATGTGTTTAATACATTTGTATTAGGTCTTGGGACCTTGTGAGCTAAATGATATTAATTGAACCTTATTTAAGGTGTTGTAAAGTGTTGTACCACACTTTCAAACTAATCTCAGGTTTTCATAATTAATTAGGCTTCTTTATGCCTTAATTGGTCTTATTTTGCATTCACAAGCCTTAATTAATGCATCTTTCTGAGGATAATCTCAATATAAACCAACATCCAATCATAATTTAGGTGTTTTTGGATTGTATAGCCCATATTTAGTGATCTGGGACTCATAGCCACCTTAGACGTATGGTCCCACCTAAGTTTTGGGGTCCCAGTCCTAATTTCACATGAATCTAAGCATTTATTGAAAAATGTGTCCCTAATCCTAGAGCCTAATGGGACTCATACACCACTGCTGGAATATGAGTATGTGTGGCTTTAAATTAAATTAAATTAAAATTATTGGTGATATTCTACTCTCCTAGATCTGATGTCAACTTGGAGTGTTGTAATTTTGAGAAATTGGGCATAAACAAGTATAAATACAAGGTTATTTCACCCATTTTTCTCCTCGAAAGCTTACAAGTCACTTAACAATTTGAGCATTCATGCATTATAGCAAATTTGAGTTCACAAGAGCATTCAAGTGTTTACAAGAGCATTCAAGAGCATTCAAGGGATGATTATCAAGTATTTTGGAGCATTATTCAAGTATCAAGCATCATTTCAAGGTTATCATGCATCATGTTTTTTTTTAGCTAACAATTGTGATGTAGGGATTCATTATTCAAGCAAGCATTAAAGTCAAGATCTATCACATTCAAGCAAGAGTCAAGATCCACATCTATTGGATCCATTTTATACATGTTTGCAGCACTTTTTTCCTAGGGTTTGGTGAGTTGCAACATTATATTTTTTTCATTCATCATTCCTCCTTTCTATTTCATTCTATTTCAAGGTTTGATTACCAAAACAGGGTTTGACTAAGCAAAACCCCTTTCTACTAACAAAACAACATTTTTCCCTCTCTTTAGTGTGTGATTTGCAAATCTAGGTTGAAGACCCTCTAACGAGCAAGATGGGAAAGAAGTTGTCAAGTGTACAAAGTTGTCACCTTATTTGGAAGATAATTGGAAGACCTCTACAAAGCATAATTCAACAATTCAGACCTGAAAATCAAGTTGAGAAGATAGAGCAAAGATTGAAGAGTAGATTCAGATCCTGATTCTCTAAAAAAGCAAAATTGAACTGATACACCACTTCTAGTGTATGAGTCTCAATACAGGTCATTTTCTAGTTTTGAAGTGTTCCAAACTTGTCTATGTCAGATTTTTGGGTAAGTGCACCAAGATGGCTCCCAAAAAGGGGGCTTAAGTGGCCACTTTTTTTCTAAAATCAGGAAATGCTGACCTTAGACGTGAAATTGAGGATAGTTACACTCAAAATTTTGAGATGGAACAAAAACAAGGATCGAAGTGCTCTGAGTCTACTTTCTAAACTACTAATTTATTTTGAAAATGGTTGAGATTATGAGGTTCAACAAAGGGATGTACACAAATTGGTGTTGTTTTTGTCAGAAAAACATAACATAGCAACTCTTGTATGACATGAGCACGGTGAACTTTTTTTTAGTATTTTTAAAATCGCTAAAGTCAGAAGTTAGCTAATAGTATCTAGTTGGTGCACAATTTTTGTGATAATTTTTTAATGAATATTTCCTTTTTTACTAATTTTCTAAGTGGGCACTTCCTAAAAATCAAAATTTTGGCCGTGCTCCCCCTACAAATTTTGGAAAGTAATAGATTTTTTTTTTTAATTATTTTTTTAAAATTTGTAGAATGGAGTCTAGTTTCTAAAAATGTAATTTATTTGAAATTTTGATGAATGATTAATTTATAACGAAAAAAAAAGCAAACACTGCTTTTTGAAAAAAAATAGACATACAAACAAAAGAAATTATGGATGAAAGCCCTCACATTGTCAGAAAGTGAAAAAAATTATATTGTTGGAAAGCTAAGAGAGAACTTAACATTACCCATGTGTTCAATTTTGTCGATATTGAACCAAATGCAATCTTGACGGTGAGCACGAACCCAATTGTGTGAAAAATTGTAGAATTTGCAAAAAACATGTCTCTGGTAGTTGTGAATGCCCTCCAAACCTTTGGGTTGGTATTCCAAGGAAAATACCAAAGCCAAGGCTCAGGGATTCCCAAAGAAAGATATAACGTGAGCGCGTTATAATGAGAGCACGTTATTTACTAGTTTTCACTTTTTCTTCTTCGTGGAACATTTCTAACAACAAATAATGCACTCGCGTTATTTATTCCTTTAGGTAAATGCCAATTTTTTGAATGTTTTTTCATATGTTTGTATGTATATGTATGTTGGTGTGTCATGTATGTATGCCTATATGTATGTATTTATGCTTATGGGAGAGAGGGCGAGAGAGGGTGGAGTGAGAGAGAGTGTGGGAGGGTGGGAGAGTGAGAGAGGGTGGGAGAGGGTGGGAGAGAGTGTGGGAGAGTGTGGGAGAGTGGGAGAGAGTGTGGGAGAGTGTGGGAGAGTGGGAGAGTGGGTGGAAGGGAGGGAGAAGAGAGTGGAGGAGAGTGGGAGAGAGTTGGAGAGTGTGGGAGAGGGTTTAGGGTGTGAGGGCATGGGAGAGAGTGGGAGAGAGAGGGAGGAAGAGAATGGGAGAGAATGTGGAAGAGTGGGAGATAGGGAGCGAGAGAGTGGGAGAGAGTGGGAGGGAGGAAGATAGTGGGAGAGAGGAAGGGAGAGAGCGGGAGAGGGTTGGAGAGAGTTGGAGAGAGTGGGAGAGAGGGTGGGAGAGAGTGAGAAAGTGGTAGATAGGGTCAGAGAGAGTGGGAGAATCTAAGAGAGGGTGGGAAAGGGTGAGAGAGGGTGGGAAAGGGTGAGAGAGAGTGGAAGAGAGTGGGAGAGGGAGGGGTAGGGTGGGATAGAGTAGGAGAGGGAGGGAGGGAGAGAGTGGGAGAGGGTTGGAGAGAGTTCGAGAGAGTGGGAGAGTGGGAGAGAGGATGGGAGAGATTGAGTGAGTGGGAGAGAGGGTGGGAGAGAGTGAGCGAGTGGGAGACTGGGTTGGGAGAGAGTGGGAGAGTGTGAAAGAGGGTGGGAGAGGGTGAGAGAGAGTGGGAGAGAG
>VDFB02157287.1:0-16488 GCA_007258455.2 Sequoia sempervirens | reverse complement strand
ATATTTGGTTGTTGAAGTCTTTGTTGATGATATCATTTTTGGAGGAGATGATGGTTTGTGCATGAAGTTTGCTAATGAGATGCAAAATTAATTTGAGATGTCAATGATTGGTGCAGAGATGAAATTCTTTTTGGGATTGCAAATTACTCAGTTACATAAAGGGATTTTTATATCTTGGTCCAAGTATGTGAAGGAATTGCTGAAGAAGTTCGGTATGGAAGATTCAAAGCCAATCAGTACACCCATGATGACCGGATGCAAGTTGACAACAGAAGATGATTCTCTGAAAGTAAATCAAATTAGATACAGATCAATGATTGGTGGGTTGCTTTATTTGACTCAAACTAGGCCCTCGAGCATCATGAATGTTGTATGTATTGTCGCAAGATTTCAAGTTGATCTCGAAAAGAATCTCATGTGACTGCTGTGAAGAGAATTTTTAGATAGTTGAAGGGAACAGTTGAATTTGGCCTTTGGTATCCAAAGGATGACGATCTTACTTTGAGTGCCTTTATTGATGCTGATTGGGCAAGAGATGTAAATGATGTAAGAAAAAGCACTAGTGGTGGAGCATTTTTCTTGGCAAGAAGCTGATTTCCTATAGTTAAGTACAGCGTAATATCATTTCTTTATCTACTACAAAGGCCGAATACATTGTTGCTGCTAACAATTGTACTCAAGTCCTGTGGATGAAGCAGATTTTGAAGGATATCAGAGTTGTGTATAATGAGCCTATTTCTATATTTTGTGATAATTTAAGTGCTATTAACATTTCTAAGAATCCGGTGCTGCATTCAAAGACAAAGCATATATCTATTAAGTTTCACTTTTTGAGAGAAAAGGTGATTGAAAAGGAAGTCAGACTGGAGTATGTGCCTACTAAGGAGCAGATTGCAGACATCTTTACCAAGCTGTTGCCTAAGGATACTTTTGAGTATCTCAGAAGGAAGTTAGGGGTGATTACCCCTCCTAATCAGAACTAATATGCATTGCATTGCATCAGTCCATGATTTTCATAGTCATATCTTGATCTAGATTGATGTTGTGGTAACTGCTACTCAGGGGGAGTAGTTAGATGTTCAAATGCTCAGATATGTGGTTCAAAGTTTATGTGGAGCTTATATATCTTTGTCATTGATTCAAAGAGGGAGAAGATTATGTGAACAAAAATTTAGGGAAGAAGAGCCTGGTGATCATGTGAAAGAGTTGAGAAGAAAATGAGTCAAAACCTAAGGGGGAGTAAGTGTCAAGAGTTTGTTGCGTTGATGGTGTTTTTCACATCATGTGTTGCCATTAATGCCAAAGGGGGAGATTGTTGGATGTTGTGGTTGTGTTGATGATATGAGGTTGTCATTGATGTCAACACTATTAGCATTAATCCATTAGAAGTTTTATATGTCGAGGATATTGAGAAAATTGTAATGAAAAAAGTTGTAGGTTGTCTATGGTGAAGTGAAGTTCAGTATGTTGATAAGTTCTATACGTTGATGATCAGAGGTTGTGGAATAAAGGGTTTGTTGCTGAGTGTATCTAGTTTATCCACATCGAGTTTCATACATCTGCGCGAAGATTTGATCGAGTTATGAAGATTTATATTCTGACAATATTTATGTTGCTTCAGTTGGTGTTACTGATTGAAGTTGATGCAATTTCAGTTAGTTTAGTTGCTGCGGATGCTTCTCTCATGATTCATGATGCTTGTGGATGTTTCTATATCACGCTCTATCTTTTTTGCACGTCTGCATTGATCGTTGTGCTCGTGGTTGGCAATTTTCTCTTATGTGTTCATGTTTCTCTTGTTCTTGGCCGACATGGTGTTTGTAGTGTGTTGTGGATCTTCGAGGAGTAATTAATTGAAGTGTTTTCATGTTGTAGATGTTGATTTGGGTCTTCACTAAGTTGTGGCTGACCTTGGTTGATTCACATTAATAATCTTTAGTGTTTTGGGTTGATAGTTTATATTCATTCTATTATTTTATTTTGGCTGACATGTAGAGATGAAATTTCTTGTTGGGGATATATATAAGTGATTGTTTATTCAAATTGAAGTATGCCAATGGGTGTTGAGTGTGTGTGTATGTGTGAATAAATTCCAAATCATTTGAAGGCAGAGTAGAGTGGGAAGAAGAGTGAAGAAATGTTTATGTGCTTAACTAGAACTGTGATCAGGCATTAGCAAATGCTAATTTATCAGTTCAAATCCCTACGGATGTAATCCAAATCTTTCTATAAGACAATGTGTCTTCCTTTGGGTGGTTGACCTTGTAATTGAGCAGTGAGCTCTAGAAAGTGCACTTGAATGCATGTGCATTCCCCATATTTCATTTCTTTATACTTTTAACAGGGTATAATCTTGTGGACTAACCTCCACCATGGTTTTTCCCCTAACAGGGTTTCTACGTAAATTTTTTTGGTGTTATGTGTCTTTCTGATGTGTTGATATTTTATGCTTTCATGGTTAATAATCAAATATGAGAATAAGGCTAATAAAATTAATAAGTTGTGAGTTTCTGTGACAATTGATTCACCCCCCCTCTTAGTTGTCTGCCCTTGTGTTGCTAAGAATTCATATAGATGCATCAAACTATGCTGTGGGAGTTGTATTGGGGCAGAAAGAAGGAACAATTGAGAATGTTATTTATTTTGTTAGCAAAAACTTACAAGGAGTTGAATTCAATTACACAGTGACAAAAAAAGAAATGTTGGAAGTCATCTATGCCCTTAACAAATTCAGGCACTAAATAACAGGGTATCATATTTTTTATTCATACAGATCACGTAGTAATAAGATACCTCATGAATAAGCCCCTCATTTCAGGTAGGCTAGCCAGATGGTTGTTGCTGATATAGAAGTTTGACATTACCATTGTTGATAAACCAGGAAATACAAATGTTATAGCAGACTTTCTTTCTAGGCTGACTACATTATAAGATATTCAAGTCATTGATGACTCTTGGGTAAAAGCACAAAATTGTGTCACACTTTATAAAGGAAACGACCAATGCTGATCCAATTTTTAAACTTGAATCACTAAAAGGGTAAAAGCAAGAAGTTGGGTACACGAAGAGGGGAAGTTTCGACAATAAAAATCTCGCAGAAAACGCGTACGCATTATTAATAAAACGTGTATGCGTTATGCTTTGGGTACCCGAGCCTAAAAAAATGAGTATGCATTCAAAAACATGTACGCGTTATATAACGCATAAGTGTTTTATAACACGTACAAATTGATTATTTAAAAAAATAAATACTTTTTAGAAACAGGTACGCATTTTAAAACGCATACACGTTTTAAAACACATACGCGTTTTGTAACACAAAATGTGTATACGTTGTAAAACGCGTACCCATTTCGAAAAAAGTATTTATTTTTTTAAATAGTCAAGAAAATAAAGAACACATGCATTTTGTAACGATTACCGCTTAAAATTAAAAATTCTTAACTCACATGCTGCCTTTGGTTTTAGGCTCTGAAAGGCTTCAAGTAATCCGAAGCCTTAGCCTTGACTCCGCGAACTAAAAAACTAAGGCAGGTTGAAAAGAATGTCTAACTTTGACAATATGACTGATGGACTTTTTTTCTAAATCAATCTATAAAATTAAAACCCATTAGAGAACATGATGTCTACTTTCCAAATATATAATTTTTATTAAGATTGAATTATGTTTGCTATTTTTTAATTAATTTCTAAGCAAACTAGTCCTTAAACTTGAAATATCAGGCTTTTTTATTTTTTAATAACTTTTTTTGGTTAAGTTTCTTGTAAAAGAATTATATGGCATCAAACTTCAAAAAATTATCTACACAATGAAAAAAAGATTCAAAAAATGTTTAGTTTAGGTCCAATTATATTGTTCCGCAAAAAAATACTTTATTTGGGTCAAAAAGTGGTGTCCTGTACACGTGCTTGGTATGGTAAAAAACAGGGACTTTTAAAAAATAGTTTTTATAGATCCCTATCAAAATTTAATTTCTATAACATGGGTATTTGAATAATTTACATATTTGGAAACTAGATTCAAAATGATAAATTTCATAGTACTAACATTTTTTAAGATTCATTGTGTAAGTGCCTTAAATTTTCAGTCCAAGTGTGAATTTTTTTGAAAAACAACAAAAACGCCCACTTTTTGAGCTTTTATAAAATTCAACTTCTCGTGACTCAAAAAAGTGGCATATATGTTTTGAATTTTGAAATGATGTAAACTAGTAAAATATGTATTTTTTTAGTATATTTCATGTTTGTATTTTTTTTTTTTAAATAAAAAAATATTTTAAACTAATTTTTAATAAATTAACACTATAATTTAGTTGTTAATAAAATGCTTAAAAATGAAGTTGCATGAGATGCCAAACTTTTTATAGTAATTTTTTCTTCAAATTTTTGTGCTGCCTTTTATAACTTGAAATTTTAGTGTATGGATATATATTTTTCCCATTTTGATAAATATATATTTTTAAATAAATATTAAAATGTGTGTGAATAAAAAAACAATTTTTTTCATCATACGTCAAGTTTCATATTAAATATTTATCTAAAATGGAAACAAAATTATACCATCTTAAAATAAATTCTTTTATCTAGTGCATCATATTTTTTTCTATTTTTTTTAATAAGTTTTAGTATTTTTCTTGGCATAGTAATCAACCTAATATTTTGTGCTAATAACCTACTTTTAGTAAAATATAAAATATAAAAAAAATAATTAAACTATTAAAATAAATATACTTTTGAAAACTACATTTATAGATCTACAAAAGGGTATTTTTATATTTTTTAAAAAATGTTATTTACATTAGCAGGAGTTATTGAAACCTCAAGTTTTTCAAATAATTTTATTTTTTTGTTAAATTGGACTCAAAGTGGTGCTCCATATATTTTTAGCCAACAATTTTAGTTGAAAAAGTTGTGGAAGTATCTAACTTAGCTAGAATGAATCTTATTAGATCATATGTTTGACCAAAATTGATTTTTAGTTATAAATACTTAAATTCAGTTGTGCTGATAAGTTGGCTGAAAGTGTGATACAACTTTGTGCTTTTACCCTCTTTTCTTGATGAACATTTGTTTTCCATCAATGTGCATACACCCTGGTATGCTAACATAGCCAATTACCTAGTTACATGGAGAGTTCCTCCTCATTTCTCTCCAAAATAGAGAAGGGTACTCATTGAGAAAACCTTTCATTTTTCATGGATTGAAGGTTGTTTGTTTTACACTGGATCAAACCATATCATGAGGAGATGTCTAAGGGAAGATGAGACATATGATATATTGCATGCATGTCACAATGAACCTTGTGGAGGACATTTTGCAGCCAAGAGGACAACAATGAAGATCCTTAATACATGACATTACTGGCCCACACTTCATAAGGATGCATACAAATATACAAGGAAGTGTGATAGATGTCAAAGGATGGGCCACCCAACAAAGTATGATGAGATGCTTCTTTATCCCCAGATAGTAATCACTCCATTTGATAAATGGGGATTGGATTTTGTAGGACTCATTGATCCTCCATCAAATGGTAAATCCTACATCTTGGTTTACACTAATTATGTAACCAAGTGGGTTGAGGTTAAAGTAATGAAGCATGCAAGAGATAATAAGGTTGCAAAATTTCTTTATGAGAAAATTTTCACTCTTTATGGGGTTCTAAGGGAGATAGTGACTGATCAAGGGGCACAATTTACATCAACCCTTGTTACAACACTAGTTAATGGATATAATGTGAGGCATAGGAAGTCTACTCCTTATTACCCTCAGACCAATGGCCAATCTGAGGTGACCAACAAGGAAATTGAGGCAATTTTGACAAAAATAGTGGCTATTCATAGGAGAGACTGGGCAAATAGGTTTCCAGAAGCTGCCTGGGCCTATAGGACCAGCTGGAAAACAACCATAGGCTTTACTCATTTTTGAATTACTAAATGGGAAGACAACTATGATTCCCATTGAATTTGAGCATAAGACTCTTAGGACTGCACTAGACTTAGGGATGGATATCTCTAAAGCACAAAAGGACAAAATCATGCAGCTGAATAATTTGGATGAGATGAGAAAGACAACCTTGCATCATACCAAGGTAGTGCAGAATCAAAGGATCAAATGGGATGATAAGTTCATAAAGGACAAGAAGTTCCAGCTTGGTATTGGGCACTCTTTTATGACTCTATGTATCAAGACAATGCAGGAAAATTGTAGACTAGATGGTTGGGACTATATGAGGTTGTAGAAGTCTTTCCTAATAGAGCTGTACAACTCACCACCATTGACCTTGTCTGATTCAAAATTCTAGTCAACGACCATCGACTAAGGTTGTATACAAGCCATCATCCAAGGAAGAATTCATGCAGCAATTTAACTAGCACCCAATCTCTGAACTTCCTACAGTCGAAGGAAGTGGACCTAGTGTCCCTCCTTCTGACTGATCCAAGTACACATGCAACCACTTCATAATAAAGAATTCCACTTTTTTGTGGGAGTCCACTTCTTCATTAATCCACCCATCCACCCATCCATCTCCATCTTCTCTCTCTTCCATAACTCCACCATCACTCCACTTCGCCATCACTTCATTCTATTTCTTCACTGCTGCATTAATTTCTCAACCATACTTCTTAAAGGTAATCGATACTTTCTCCACATTCTTTGCAAAGATACTCCACGATTTTAGGTACGTGCCAAAAAATCTGTTATATCTTTATTATCTTTAGTGCATTTCTTTAATTACTGTAATTAAATGTAGATATTTCACATAGCATGAACTTATACTTCGCCTTGTCCAATCATAATTATCAACTAGCATGTGCAAACACATGTTGTAAATTAGGTTGGGGGGAGTGTCAACTCACAAGACCATGTGTCATCCATATCAACAAATTTAAACTAAGCCAATTTGAATGATAAATTGACATGATGTCTTGCATGTGTGAAATGTCATTGAGCCGCTGCCATTTCTCTCGATAATACCCTTCATTAATGAATCTTTATTGCCTAGTCATAATTTCAAATATCACCCAACAAAAGTAATTTGGTGAGCCACATGACATTGGCATCCACATGACAAAAGAAGGAATTGTAGGAAGAAGAAGTTAGGGTTTTCAGGAAGAGATTGTAGGAAAAGGAAATTTAGCAGAGTGCTTGTTCGATTGAATGATGGGAGGTCAGATAATTTGGAATGAACCCACAGTTCATAACGTGGTAATGCATGATGCACCTTCTTTGGCAGAGTTTAGAAATTGTGGATGGCTGGACTATTTCTTGAAGCTTGACAACTACAATGAAGACATTGCATAAGAATTTGCACAAACGTTCTCTGAGGGGAAGGCAGTGGTAAAAGGGTTGGAGGTGATCATTATTGAGGAGAGAATTGTGGAGGTAATGGGTTTAACTGCTGATGGTGAGCCATGCCCTACTACCAAAGATGCAAGGTTAGCCAGAGTTGAGTTTACTGAACCCAGTGACCCCCCATTGGTTGTGGATAAACAAGGTACGAAGAGAACTTCTCTCCCAGAGCCATGGAGACAAGTAGCTGTCCACATTGTCAAGTACATCACTTGTGAGGGCCTCCAGTCATGCCTCCATTCTGTACACTTCAAGCTCCTAAACCATATGAGGCATGGACAAAGAATGAACATGCCCAATGTGCTATATCATCTCCTTTCCATCATGGTGGCCTAAATGTAGAAAGGTAGGGATAATTTTGTCTCTCACCATTATTTAATCAAATTACTAGTGGAAAAATCTCTGCATGAAGTATCTAATATGACGTGTGAGGAGTTTTTAAACATTGATCAAATTAGACTAGAAAATGTACGTCCTAGAGGTTGGTCTCAACCTCGTAGGGTTAGTAGGGAAGTAAGGGCTGTTGAAATTACTCCTGGAGCATCAACCTCTGGTGCAAACCCTAGTTCAAACCCTCCTACAACTGAGCAAGCTATTGAAATTGGGTCTTCTGAGTTAGAATATTTAGGTGAGGAAAGTTCATCCTTAGATTCTGATGATAATGTCCCTTCCAAAACCCCAATTCGAACTAGGGCTTCCCTTAGGAGAGAAGAGGCACAAATGAAAGAAGCAGAAATGAGAAAGGGAAAGGCCAAGAATCAAGTGGCAGAAAAACCAACACCAAGCCCTAGGAAACGAAAGGTTGATAACACTGTTCCTCTTGCAGCCGAAGGAAAAGACAAAAACCCTCCTAAGAGATCAAGACCAGTAGGGACAACTGCTAGTGTACCTCCAAAGAGAAGCCCTAGGCTTAGAAAAACATTTAGGGAGGAGACGGAAGCCCCAATGGGGCAAGTGAATGTTGAGGAAAAAGATGTTTTTGAGGATCAGGAAAATATCAGATTAGCAAAGCTTGTTGCCATTACAAAACAAGTTGGGAATCAAGAACAAAACAGAAGTCCAAAACCCCTACAACAAGAATAAGATGAGATTCTAGAGTTCTTGCAGCCAGAGCGAGATGAACAACCTGAATCACAACTGGTGCTGTATGAATAGAAAGAATCAGTGCCAAATAAGACTTTGGTAGGAATACATAAACCTCCTGATTTTTCATGGAATGACATAGCTCTGAAACTATGGAGTGAGATGCAGAGAAAAAAAAAGGAATGGAAAAAGGAAAAGCGCAAGTTGCAGAATGAGATTAAAAAGAAAAATGCAGAGATTGAAGAGAAGAATACATAAATTGTTGCTTTGAAAGAAAAGGTGGATAATGTGGTAGATTTAATACCCAAAATGCTGGCATGTAGAACTCCACCTAGAGTGTATTCCCTGCACTTGAAGGAGTGAAATATTTCCTTTAAATTGTCAAGGATTATTTCAGGTTTGAGTCCTCTTGATACTCCACATGAATTTTTTCAGGCTTATCAAATTGCTCGTCCTAATGTTAAAAATTTGTTATGTGAATTATACCTGCACAATTATGTTGTGCCTAATGATCATGAATGGAACCCATTACTGTATATTGGAGACCTCCATTTAAGGGCATTTATGTCCTGGATTCAGAATGAAATTAGTTGGGGGCAGTAGTTTAGAACCCACAAAGAAAGAGAATTACATACTCCCTTACCTATTAGAGTTGTATCTACTAACCTTGAAAACATTTTCCAAACATGGCACAAATTTCTTTACCGCCCAAGCTATAACATAAGAATTATGCCTGTTAGGGAGGAGACCTACAAAGAATATGAGAGGGTAGCTAGAACTATAGGAAAATTAGTAATGGGGTACTTATCACAGAGGTGAAACAATTTAATTGAATAGTTGCAACAAGATGAACCCCACTCTTTACAGAACTATGCTACAACATGCAAAAGAGTTGACAGGTACATCCAGATGGGAAGGTTGAAACAACAATTTTGGATTCCATTAAAATTTCAGCCACCTACTTTATTGTTGCCTGTGCGAAACTACAAATATTACTAGTATGACAGTTGTAGAAAGGGAAAGATGGAACAGGTTGGAGAGCAATCAAGGATTCTACTGGGATCCTAATTCAAACACTGCAGAGACTAATGCGGGACAACTAGCAGTTGCTGACTTCAAGGCATTAACTAGGCAAAAGAATGGTGCTTCTTCTGCTGGAGGACCAACATACCGTTAGGTTGGGGGGAATGATGAGCTCATTTAATGGCTCAATTTTGATAGGGTCTATTATCTATTTGTTGTTGCTATTATAGAATTTGACACTTGGTTGTTGACATTTTCTATGTTATTCCCTTAAAACCATAAAACTTGGGCATAAGTTTATCTCTATGACTTTAATGACATTATCATGCTATGTGGATCACCTATGTTGAATTTACAAGTGGTTGAATGAATGTTACTAAGGTAATTATAGATATACATTTTTTTATGTGTGCTAATGCCATTTTACAGGTTTCCACTAAAATGTTGATGTCAACAAAGCCTGCTATGTGGGAGAAATTCTTGCCAGCTGATCGGTTATCAAGAAGTCAATAAGATGATCATTAAGAAGTAAAAGTGGGAAAAATCTCATGGAGGGAAATTCCTAATTCAAACAAAAAGAATGTAACTACCTTTTTAATGGTCATATTTTTTGTTGAGAAAATCTAGGGAGTGCATTGTGCTAGATTCCGGTTGAAGCAAGTCTGCTTTTACCAATTTAGCACATGCATAACCTCCCCCATCTTTTTCTATGCTTTCAATAAGTGTCATCCTCCTATTTTGATGGAGTCAACTGCCTAGGTAGTTAGGGTTAGTCAGTAGTTTTTCTCTATAAATAATGGTCAGATGCTCCTTTTGATAAGGTTGGACATTCTAAGTTTGCACTTGCATTTTCCAGTTTTACAGTTCTATGGCTAAGATGTTGTACTTATGATTTCAAGAAATAATATGATATTTTGAGTTGCTGCATTTGAGTTAGTGTAAGGGAGACTCACCCAAGGGGGCCCACTTGGTGAGAATTCCATCTATTAGTCTAGAAGTCATTTTCTATTCAATAGTTAGTTTCAATTTCAGCAACTGTCTATTCCTACAGCCACTGAAATTCCATTCTGTGTCTGTTCCTGTAGCCAAGACATATAGAGTAGTTTCCTGTCTGTTTGTTGATATTTCCATTTCTATCTTTTATTTTCAGTCTAGTTGATTAATGCTTAGTGTAGATGTTGATTTATGCTCAGTATTTCAATTGATTTCTTTCCAACACTTCATTTCTGGTATTGTTTCTTTCCTAGTTTATGGATGATTGCAATGAAGTCCTAGTGCACATACAGTGCTGACCCATTTCAAGTTTACGCCCCTAGGTTGACAAGTGAAATGCACCTTCATGATGAGTAAGATAGCTACTTAGTGTAGATGTTCAATCTCTAAGTCACGACCCTAAAGGCTTAGTTATCAAACCATTGTAGGAGGCCAAAAACTCCTTTGGAACATATCCTTCCAATCTGTTGCTGCCATGTTGTCCTATACCTCAAATAGGTCACTTTTCTCCAAAGCATCATAACTCTAAACACTTGCCCAATCCAAAAATTTCACAATGCACTTTCACCAGCCTACAAAACCACCAAGCTTCACCCTTGTTTCCCAAGACACTGATCTAAACACCAAACCAATAAACCCCTATTCTAGGCTTTCTAAACTTGAAACAAGGAGGGTTTCATGAAACAACAACCCCAAAGCCTTCACTCTGCAAACCAAGGCTCCAGACACACTCCAAATACCCTGCAAAAACTCCTTATACCATTATTTGACTAATACTTCAGGCCTTTGCACAAACCCTAGCCTCTAGCCATTCAACCTAAGCCAAAATCAATGAGAATTCTTATAGGACAACACTCCAATCACCACCAATTTCCTTCCACTTCTCTCAAAACCTATTTTAACACCTAAACCTACCATATTCAACCCATTCCACCAATCCATAGGAGATACAAAAGGTGGAATGGGCCATTAGTTTATTTTATATCTTCAAACCCTTAAACTTGACTATACAGACCTGTTGACAAAAAATCAATCACCAAGCACTTAAAACTTACTAGATTTCAATCCCACAAAATCCAACTTGATGTTAATTCATATGCCTATTGAATTCAATGCAATTTGAACCAAAAGGATGATGTATGAACCATGCAATTTCTCTACAACAACACTATAAATGGAAATAACATAGAATTTTAATGAAAAATTAGGGAATTCTTGATGACCAGTCTTCAATTACAATATCTAACCCATTTCCTCGAGGTTCTCAACCTTTTTAAACACAAACCAACCAAATACAACAATTCTAGCTTCCCTTTGAATGCCCATGACCATTGGGCTTCTTCAATTTTACATTTTTACATCTTTTTTTATAACATTTTTGACAAGTTTTCAATTTTACAAATTGAACTCCCCAACCACCGAATGACCTCTAAATTGACTTAAAATGGTCTATTATGACCTTATTTAACTTAAGCAAGAATCAAAACACCAAAACCAGACATTATACCTTATTTACACAAATTGAACTTAAGCTCGCACTATTCAACATCAAACCAGCATCACCAATCCCTTGCCTCGGCATTGAAAGTTATGATGATGAATGTTGACAGAATCATAAATCAAATAAATCAATTTATAAAACTTATAGAGATTCATGTCGTCAATATTATGCAACAAAATTATCCTATGATGCAGTGAAAAAGAAAGACATTAGCAAAGAAAGCATATGTCTTCTTTTCACGGGTCCTAGAACCAATGAACCTATTCCTCTAAATTCAAAGAGGTTTCCAATACATTGGTGTAATCATGATGAAATAAGAAATAATTTTTGGGATAGGTGGTGGATGGTCTTTAACCAACCTCATGTTGGTGTAGGTTTTTATTTTCCTAACGAGTTAATTTATTTTCCCTTAATCCTAGGTTTTTCCTACACTTTTATTAAGCTTTCTTAGGATAACAAAGTGATTTTATTACCAAGAGATAAGTGATGTGTTGTCCCCTTCCTTAAAGGGTGGAACACTTTTCATTTTTGCTGGCATCCTCCACTTTTGGTGGTCCATATCCACTTTTTGTGGTTGTTTCCTATTGGTTGGATTTACCACCTACATCCTCTCCTTAGTTCTATATAAACGCACTATCTAGCTTGTATTTGCATTGATACGTGTATGCATACTTTGCATTGATCATTTAGCTTGGAAGCTCTTAATGCAATTTTGTCATATCAATGTATTGTATAATCTCTTAAAGTTTTGGTTTGCATTCTTATGCTTCTTCAGTTGATGTAACTTTGGTTTTCTCTTAAAAAGTTTCATGGGTTATTCAATCTATTTCAAATTTCTAACACCTTCGTGTAATAATTATGAGGTGCCACTATATTTTGTAAGAAAACTATACTATGAGTTTATCCTTCATCAAATTCCCAATTATTTTGATATGAGGGAGTTTCAAGGTAGAGGTGGAGGCTTTGCCCAAAATAGATTGGGAGCTCATCATGTAGATAATCGTGCACATTGAAGAACACTAGCACAAAGACCTATTTGTCATGTGACAGTTCCAGTAGCCATCAAGGAGAGTATGCAAGTGTAGACTCTCCATGCAGTTGTTAGCCTAAAAAGTTCACAATTATAGAGCATGGCACACAAATATCACAACCTTTTGCCTCACAAGATGATGTAACAACTCAACCAGCTAACTCTAGTGCCCCTAGCTCTCTTGATGATGTCAAGCGTTGTAGGCAAGAAGAATCAGACTGCTAGTATGTTGTAAGTGTGTTTATAATATATGTATCATTTTAAATTATTTTTATAGTTTTTTACTTTGGCATAGTATCTAATTTTATATTTTGTATGTATAGGTTGGGCTACAAAATATTGAGGAGCGCAAGAGATTAGAATGATGCAAGACACCAATTGTTAGCAGTGACCAAAGTTTAATTAGTCAGGCTAAAAGAGGCCCAATGTTTCAGGAATAGTTTTCAATATTCATAAATGAACACATTTTCTATGCCTATACATGGCACGTAGATAACATTTTTGGTGTGGCTATCCATGTATCGATGATATTTTGTAGACCGAGAGACAATACATTGGCCTCATGGCATTGTATAATATTTTGATGAAATTTTGTGCACTGTCATGATGGTATTGTATGACATTTTGTGTGCCCTCGTGATGGAATTGTATGACATTTTGATGAAATTTTGTATAACCTCATGGCCTTATGGAGATCAATTTATATAAATATTTTATGCGTAAATTGGTAGCTTAAATGGTTGAAAATGTTCTCATAATTTACTTAGCCCCAAGCGGTGTATGTATGAATCATATCCCATATCCAAATTTTATTTTTTGAATATAATTGCCTATCATGTCACAACAAGTTAACTACAACATCAAATTCATCACCTTATCAAAAAATAATAATTAATGGAAAAATATTTTCCAACAAACATTTATCTAAAAGTTATATTTACAAAGTGCAATGCAAGAAAGATAATAATGAATAAGTTTACAGTAATGTATTGAAATTTTAAATATTATTTACCAAAATTCAAATTACCAACCACTTGATGAAGAGAATATACTACATTCTTTAGGGTTGTCTTACATTCTTTAGGATTGTCCTACATAATTCATTAGGACCGATATGGGTTCATTAGGACTAGCCTAAGTTAATTAGGATCTCCTAGGTTTAGTAGGATTGTCCTACATTCATTATCAACTCATTCGTGGCACTTAGAATTTTTTGTGTTAACCTATAGGGTCAAGTAGGATAAATCCACAATAACCTCTCTCACTTTTTCAAGACTCCAATCCATTTGATCATGGCAGAAAGTTTTCAAATATTACAAAAACTATCAAACACATTCAAAGAAAAGTTGTAATGTTGCATAACTTTCATTATGTTTATCATGGGCCTGAACTATCAACATCAACACATGCATGTGGGTGGGTTTACGCTAGGAAAGGTCTTGTTCTTAACCTCAGTATGCTAGATCATTCCAAGCTACATTGTACCGACACTTTCTCTTAAGATCCCTAAATGCCAAAAGGTGGCAAACTTTGATGAACTTTTTCTCAAAAACTGTGGCACTTAGAAATATTTTTTCTGATGTATAGGGTCATGTAGGGTCCCTCTATAATAACCTCTCTCAGTTTTTCATATCTCCAATACATTTGGTCATGGTGACAACTTTTTGCACATTGAAAAAAATGTTGAATGCACTCAATGAAAAGTTGCAATGTTGCATAGCTTCATTCCACTCATCGTCTGACCAAACCAACAATTACAACACATCCAAGTGGTTGGTTTTACACTAGGAAAGGTCTTTTTTTCACCCCAACATGCCAGATAGTTTCAAGCCCTACATTATACTTGTGCTTTCTCTTAAGAGCCATAAATACCAAAAAGTGGTGAACTTTGATGAGATGTTTCTTGAAAACTGTAGCACTTACAAATATTTTGTATGAAGGTATAGGGTCATGTAGGGTCCCTCTACAATAACCTCTCTCATTTTTTCATATCTCCAATCCATTTAGTTGTGGTGACAACTTTTTGCACATTGAAAAAAACATCAAATGCACTAAATGAAAAGTTGTAATGTTGCATAACTTTCATTCCACTCATCGTGTGGCCAAACCGACAATGCCAAAATGTCTAAGTGGGTGGGTTTATGTTAAGAAAGGTTTTGTTTCGCACCCAACATGTCAAATCGTTTTAGGCTACATTGTATTGATGATTTCTCTTGAGAGTCCTAAATGCCAAAAAATGACAAACTTTGATGAGTTGTTTCTTAGAAACTCTGGCACTTACAAATATTCTATCTAAAGGTACAAATATTGTAGGTTCCCTCTACAATAATCTCTCTCAATTTTTCATATCTCCAATCCATTTGGCAGTGGTGAATTTTTTTTTGTTGTCCCAAAAATCGTTAAATGCATTCAATGAAAAGTTGTAATGTTGCATAACTTTCATTCCATTTATCATGGGCCCAAAATTTCAGCTCCAACACATCCAGGTGGGTGGTTTTATACTAGGAAATGTCTTTTTTGAACCCTAGTATGCCAAATTGTTCTAGGCTACATTGTACCGATGCTTTCTCTTAAGAGCCCTAAATGCCAAAAAGTGGCAAACTTTGACTAGTTGTTTCTTGGAAATCGTGGCATCTACAAACATTTTTTTGAAGGTATAAGGTCATGTAGGGTTCCTCTACAAAAGCCTCATTTTTTTGTACCTCCAATCCATTTGATCGTGGTGAAAGTTTTTATGTTGCCTAAAAAATTGTCAAATACATGCAATGTGAAGTTGCAAGGTAGCCTAATTTTTGTTCTATTCGTCATGCCAAATCGACATTGCCAACAGGTCTGGTTGGGAAATTTTATGCTAAGAAAGGTCTTGTTTCACACCCCAGCATGTTGGATCATTCCAAGCTACATTGTACTGACACTTTCTCTTAAGAGCCCTAAATGCCAAAAAGTGGCAGACTTTGACAAGTTGTTTCTCAAAAATTGTGGCACTTATAAATGTTTTTTTGAAGGTACAAGGTCATGTGGGGTCCCTCACAGTAACCTCTCTCATTTTTTCATAGCTCCAATCCATTTGGCCGCGGTGAAATTTTTTCTACTACCCCAAAAATCATCAAATACATGCAATGTTAAGTTGCAAGGTAGCGTAATTTTTGTTTTGTTCTTCATGGGGCCAAACCATCAATGCCAACATATCCTGATGGGCACATCTACGCTAAGAACGGTTCTATTTTTGCACCCCAACTCTTTGAAATGTTTCGAGCTACATTGTGTTAGCACTTTCTCTTAAGATCTCTACTGTCCAATTTTTAATAGTTTTTGGCATTATTAAAGGTTTGGCTTAGTTTTTTTTTTCAATCTATAAAAAACCTTCATATTTAAACAATGAAACATTTTATTTGTATATTGTGTGTCAATGTTCCATTGTATGTGTTAATTAATGATTAGGGTTGTGTCACATCTAATCACACATATTCTAGGGTGACAAACATCTTGAGAAACTAGTATTATG
>VDFB02157286.1:0-25491 GCA_007258455.2 Sequoia sempervirens | reverse complement strand
TGGAAAAGGAGAGCACAATGGAGCAGGAGCATGTGTGAAGCATGTACTTCGTCAACATGAACTTGCTGGTATGTAAAGTTTTCACCATATATATATATGTCCAATTTAGCTTGATATTTTTTAAAAGATTAGATATATATTTAAAAACTAAATTAAATTCTTTTAAGTTCCTTGAAAGTAATAGGTGACAAATTGTGCCAACTTATGTGTAACTTGTAGGTAATGCCATATGGAATGCAAACGAAATTGTTGAATGGTGCAAAAGTCATTTTTCTGCTTCATGACTCAAATATACGTATATAGCTTTTTGAGTTACGTGTACATGTCTAGTCAAAATTATTAAATTTTAACTTCCAAAAGTTCAAGTACATACATGATTTCAAATTGAATTTTCAAGTTTGAATTTAAATAGATATTGATTGATCAAACTTATAATTGTCGCCAAATTCAGTATCGTAAATCCGCATCAAATCATGACAACAGTGACTAGTAGGCCTAATGCAATTAATGAGAGAAAAAATCATGTTTTTGTGTTGATTGCATTGAGGACAATACAAATATTGATCAATGTGAGAATATTAGAGATGGGTATGTTTCACAATGGGAAATTAAACAATTAATAGCAATGCCTCCTTTTGCTGAAGATGACAATGTCAATGTCTACGATCCACTATATTCAACTGATTACGAACGTGTATCTGATTTAGTTGTTACAGGTATGGAAATTGATTAATTTAGTTAAAATCAAGATTTATATATATATATATTCTATGTTTAAGTTTCAAATATAAAATATAAATTTTTACAACTTAAATGTATAATTTACTTTATGTATATGTGGTGTGTGTATAGAAGATATTTTCGTTGTAGTTGCAGATCCTGAAAATGCGGAAGGTGTAGATTACTATCTACTAAGATGTACGCAACCAAAAAGAAAATTAATGGAATCGATGACAGATGGTGATGGACAAGAGTATCCCATTGGATCAGTTGTTGTTGAAGGCACATATTATCAACAAACAAAGATAGATAAAAATGGTATTATATTCATTGATTATAGGCCAGGACAAAAGGTTCTACATTACATTCACTTAGTTTTGGCAACAAAAATAAATTTAGAAACTTTACCTAAAAGAGGAAGTGCCAAACAAAAGTGGAGGTTGCCTATTGAAGATCATGAAAAGATGTTAGAGATAATTAAAGATAGAGAGGATCCAAATTTTATGTACCGAGAGCTTTAAGTTGTTTTTGACATATGTGTACACATTTATGATCATATCTATATTATATATTTTCATTGATTGGACATGGATGATTTGAATGGTTTTTTTGAATGTGACATGCGTTAGATCATTTATATGCTTGATAAACCTAGTAATTTTAAAATGTTTTCATTTACATTTTGCCTAAATTCCTTTAAATCATCTAAATTTCCAATTGAATTTTTACATGTTGGACATGGTTCATTCTTTTAAGTTCACTCTTGATAATCTCTAGAAATTCCTTTATATCATCTCTCTAGATCTTTGACGGCTTTATGTTTGAAGTAAACTTTCACTTTCAAATCTTTGAATTTAAATATTTGTTTAACTCCACTCATATATGAGCTAGATTGAATATATATATATATATATATATATACGAGCAACACCTGTACAAACCCAGTTTATGTTCCACCTTGCATTTAAATTTAAATGTTCCATGGAATTTTAAGTTCACATGAATCTTCTATTCGCTTGAACATTCAACCTCACAAACTTATATAAGTGTCTAGTTGATTTGGTGTTTGATTGGTGAAGAATCTAGACACAAATTTTGTCTCTAGTTTTCTTTATTTTTTATATATACTAATGCACAAAATTCAATAATTTTAAATGATCATTTGGATTTTCATGTATCCTAATTATCACATCCTAATTTTATTATTTTCATCAGGTAAGCATCCCCCATCCTAATCATGAAGTTAAGATCAGTTTATCAAGTAATAACCCATTTAACCATAATCATCCTACAATAATTTAAAAATTATCCATCTAGATCCATCTCAACCATACATCCATTCTCCATCCTTAATAAAAAATCATCACTTGAAAATCAAAATTTGGTTACCTGGTCTCAATCTAGTCCATACATCATATTTTCCTTTCATCATCACCCAAAGCTATCAACATCTAGGGACCTTATCCTTAATCTGGGCTATCATCCATTTCAAATCCAATCTCCTAATAAAAAATCACTTGACCTTATAATTTGATTTCATCTTTAATCCAAATTTTCTTAAGAACATTAGCTCCTATCTTTTAATTATAGTTATCAAATCCATTTTGTTAATGTTAGATTGTATCCAAGTTCTCTTGGTTTGGTCTTTCTTGTTCACCTCAAGGTGCATTGGAATATATGAACATTGAAGTGAATCATAGTGATGGTGTTTGGGGTGCTTGAGATATCTACATTTTGGCACTAATTTAACTCTTGTTTACTACAAATAGCTTCGAAAATTACGTATGTACCGGTCCATCTTTCCAATACAATTAAATATGGATTGATCAATTTTAATTTATATAGAATTGTCATCTAGAAAATTTAGATACTTATATTAAATGTGCATAACTTTCAAGATTTAAATATATCAATTTTCAATTGTATATATAAATGTTCCATGGAATTCTTAACCTTTCAAGACTAGAAATTTGATTTCATTTACATTCAACTCCACTTATAGATTACATGCTTTCTTTGAATTATATGGAATTCTTAAGTTCATGTATAGCATGATATATGCACAATTTAAATGTATTCAACCTAGACTAACTTTAAAAATGAATATTTAGAGCTTTAAAGAATTCAAGAACTATCATCTATTTCAATTGCATTTTTATGTTCTACTTAAATATAGCATTAATCTCAAGCATATTTGTACTAATTCTTTCTATTTCTTTGACCTATTTATTGTGTAAAAGAAAATTCATTTGAACTATTTATTTAAATTAATTACATGTACATGTCCATCTTTTTAAATTTACAAATAGCAAACATTAGATAGTGGAGTCCAACATTTTGATTTCACGATGTAAATTTAGATATGTACAACAAGTGCATTTGAACAGACCATAATTTAAATTTAAATAAAGGTACTTGAGTGTTCCTTGCTAAATAAATAAAACCATAAACTAATAATGCACAATGTATTTATAGATGTACAATGTAAGTGAACATCAAACCATAATAATGCACACATATAACAAACCCAGACTCAAACCATAAAACATAAATGTATGAATGTGACATGTAAATCATAACAAGTATATATATGTGTACCATAAAGCATAAATAAGTACAACACATGTGCAAATGTTCAATACATAAATCATAAAAAGTATATACAGCATGTAATAATATGATCTCAAACATGTAATACTATAAAAAAAACTCAAAGAGAGGGATGTCTGGCATGAATAGAATCATCAGATCTCTGGCCCGATCTATCCCTCAATCTCTCCCTTGACCTCTCCCTCGATCCATGGCTCGATCTCTCCCTCGATCCATAGCCTGACATCTCCCTCAATCCATGGACCGATCACTCTGCTGATCCAAGATGTGTGGATCCATGTCTCGATCCAAGATCTCCCGATCTATGTCCTGAGCCTCATCCCAACCCTTGCATGTGTTCAAGTACATATATGTAAAATTATCTAAAATTACAATGTACTTGAGTTCAATGTGTTCAAACTTAAACATCAAGTAATTAATTTTTTTAAATTAAAATTAAATGTACCTCATATGCATACTGCGTGGGATCACCATCATGCTCCAAATTTCCAAAGTCTGGAAAATCACCATACTACTTAAAATTTTCAAGTGCACATTTTCAATCAGGAGTTAAAAAACTAGAAGTTTTTAAAATGCATTACCTAATTTTTTAGAACACAATTTTAAATACATTTAAATTTGGGAATTGAAAGTACAGTGTGCACAACAATCACTCTACCAATGTCACTAAGTTCACAAGAATGTAAAAGAGACATGGGGCTTTGTAGCATGTCACATTATCCCGATGGAAAAAAGAAGCTAGGCTATATGTCCCATGGACAAAGTTAGGTATCCTGATAGCCTCAATGCTTGACCTATAACATCGGCAACTTCTGGACAAGCTAAAGGATCAACAGAAACATGATGTGCATGGGATTCTGTAGGCTGATGTGGAATATCCTGAGCTACATTTGCCACCCTGTGGCTCATATGTGTATGAGGATATCGTTGTCTAATAAAGTCTGGTACCCTGTCAAGAGCAATCCCATGGTCCTCATTGATAACCTGATATGCTGCTAGTAAATCCAAAATTGAGAGTCTACACGTATTACGCAGAGTCGTGTGGGTCATATGCTCGACATCTGCAAGAGTAGGTAGATCGGCACTAATAAATGGATCATACGATGCAGATGTAGCCTCAGTGGGAGGAAGGTTGATCCATGGGCGTAATAAATATCTACCAACTCGATCAGATGAAATCTGATCAATCTGCGTCGTAATAGAGGCAATGTTTTCAAAAATCTGACTCTGAGTGGACCCTATTGCTGCCTCCCCTGCTGCCAATTCCAAATGTTTTGGTAAAACCAAAAGGTTTGGGCCAACTAATGCCCTCTTGTCCATAGGTGGTGGAAAATTTGAAGGTCTAAACTGTGGTTTGTCAGAAAAATGGCCTTTACCTTGGCCAGCATGCTCAGGATAAGATGTGTAGTCCACCTCTATATGTAAATGAAATTTTGCATATAACTATTTGACAAAATACAATGGCAGCTCATCATTGTGAGGCCATCTATGATGTGTTGCCAACCATCTAGGGTATATGAATGGCACAACAAGAGGATCTTCACACCTCGTAACCACATATCCTCTAATTTTATTTTTTCCTCTATAAAATGGGAACATGGATAACACATTTTCACCTGAAACTAATTTGGCAACTTCTCTATGTTTCACTGTGCCAGTAACACTCCTGGCAAGAGAAAAGTAAAAATGCTCAATGTTGATTTCATCATAAGGATTGTATGATCGAATTGTCTTGATCATCTTAATAATCTCTTGTCTAATAGTGACTAATCTATCTCGATTAGCCAAATTGGGGGAGTTGTGAATTGTTTTCTCTAAACATTTTAGAGCATTGTCCAATCTAGCAATACTATCCTGAAATATATTTGATCTAGTTTGAGCTTCTCGCTCAGAATGAGGGGAATGATGAGATCCCTCATCGGCCATGATATATATAAATAGATAGAGATCTGCATATCATTAAAACAAAATTACATGATGAACTAAACAAATTTAAATTGAATTTTTTTCAAAACTAAAAAAAAATATATATTTAAATTAAATGTAAAATTTTCAAGTTTCAAAACTAGAAAACATTTTTAAATTTAAATGTATCTAATGAGATCTAGTTCAAACTTTATATCTATCTCTATGTGAACCTATTAAATCATAGATGCATGTAATATGCAACCAAGAATAAATATGGAAAAAATATATTTATCCTTTCAACCACTCTATACTAAAATTAGATCAGAATAAAAAAATACTCTTCATTACAATTGGTCACATATATAGCCTTTCTTTGTAATCAATTATTTTTTAAATCAAACACTAAATAAAAAGGTTAACATTTCCTTAATTTTTCGATAACTTAAAACATATTAAAGTAATAACTAAAATTCTTTGAAATAAATTCCTTAGGAATAAAATATAAACATTGTACACATGTTTTGTAGGCACAATATCTCCTTTGATATCATCTTTTTCTTTCATGAAAGATGAGTTTAGGCCTTGGGAATGCTATGTTTGATTAGAAACCTCGGCCTTGTAAGCATGGAATGACCTTTATTTCATAATATAATTTATTTTCTTCTTCAATGAACTTAACTCAACAGTTCACCTTTTGTAACATCTTAGATAACATAAGAAATTTGACAACTCCAAAGAGACTTTCAATAAATTTGTGTATGTACATATATACATTTATGTGTATGTATGTATGTACACATGTATGTATGTGGGAGTGCATGTGTACATGTATATACATGTGTGTGTGTGTATATATATATATATATATATATATATCTGTGTATGTGTGTATGTACACATGTATATACATGTATGTATATGTATGTATGTCTATATACATACATGTACACACATGTACATGACATATGTATATACATAAATATGTATGCATAAATATATATATGTGCATGCACGTGCATACATATACATACATATATTTATGTACATTCATACTCAAGTACATACATACATACACATGTATTCATAAAAATGTACATGTACATATATGTACATACATACATGTGCATACACACATACATATATGCATGTACATACATACAAACATACATATGTATATATATATATATATGCATACATACATGCATACACACATATGCATACATATATAATTCATACATACATACACACATACATGCACACCTACACATCTATGCATGTACATACATACACACATACATATGTATATATATATATATGCATACATACATGCATACACACATACACATACATACATAATTTATATACATATACACACACATACACATATGTATATATAATACATACATACAGGTACACATGTATGTATATATATGTACACATACATGTACGTTCATTATGTACATAATGTATACATGTACACACATCCACATATATATGTACACATGTGCATACATATATGTATACATGTACATGTACATATGGTGAACTAAAAATTTGGGGTTTTCAATTTTGAATTTATAGAAATGTAAATTTAGGAAAAATGTATGTATGTACATACACATGCATTTACATATATTGTATACACATGTACATGTATTTACGCTCAAGTACATACACATACATACATATACACGTGTCTATGTGTATATTGTGAGATGATATTATGTTTGCTATATTTTGGGATTCAAAATTAATTTTGTGTATTCATATACTATTTTGCATTTCAAATAGTTTAAATGTAATCCATGATTAGTCAAATCTATGAGTAAAAGATTTGCATCATTTTTCCCAAGAGGAATATATGACTGTGTGGGCAATTAGCTAGCAAGAAACTAGACAATAAAGGTGTCAAACAAAGTAGGAGAACAAAAAATAAAATAGAGGTGATGAGAAGATTGTGGACACTATTCCATCCCTTTAGACAATATGCCTCAAACATGATGATTGTTGATAAAGTGTTTCTTCTTACAACTTTCAGTTTATAGTCACTGTTTTTAAACATTTAGATTTCAATGTATTGCATATGCAGAAATTGTTATTAAGTTTGTCTGTAAGCCTTCTAACAGGCTGTGTTTTCAAACTGAGCTCCTTCAAGAAGGAGAAGGCTCATTCACTACTATTTTTTCAACCGTCATCCCATTGAGGGATTGACGTACAAACTACAACCTCTATAGTTTAGATATGAGTTGCGAGAGAGTTTATTGTTGATGTGCAACCCTAATCTATGCCTAATGTTTCCAATACCAATTCCTATGTAATTGTATTTACTCAAAACATTTCAATCCCATCCTTTTTTGTGCATGTTCCTATTAAGGAATGAAGCAGTTCAATTGAAATGTTGAATAAAAAACAACTACGTAGGTCATCTAGAAACTCTTAGCAATAATTAGGCAAAAAATTTGTGTACATGTATAGCCCTTGTAATAATTCAACACTATCTTGGCTTTTAATTTCAATTTTGGCTATGATATATCTCTTCTCAAAAGTGCAAGTTAGTATTATTTTCTTTTAAAACATGGAACATGACCCATATCTTTTCATTTGGCAACATGTAGTATTTGTCAAAGAGGGACATTTTTTTGTACAATATAGGGTTGTGTTCCATGGCTACTTGTAATTGGTAAATCACCCATATACATATTTTTTTGGTGTGTTAAACAGTTAAATCAAGAATTTTAATCATCCTAATTTAATATAAATATTGGTAATTGATTGAGTTAGTAATATCAACTCACTGTAACAAAGTAAAGGAACACCTGTGATGGGTTAAAAGGGAATACAAATAGTTGTCTCTATATGTAGGTATTTTTTATGTTGTGTACACAAGAAAGAATACCATTTCTAGTACAACTCTCAAGAACTCATGAATATAAATTTTAGTGCAGTCATTTTTTCTTTTTTTGTTGAAACTTGATTATGCGGCCTTTTGCTATTCTTGCAAAAGAGAACTATTCAGATTATTTCACTAGTAAATGGAAATTCTCACTTGCATTTGTTACACTTGCATCCTAGAATTTCTCTTATATATAGTCTCATAATTATATATGGATAGTGTTGTCTATTGTACATCAACAAGATGATACACAACTAGCACTTGCACCAGGGGGTGCAAGAGTTGCGCCGATAGGAAAATATGCAGAAATAAACATTACGAAGTTTTGAAACAGATGTAATGTTGGTGAAGAAAAGGTTTCAATGGACAAAGTCAGTGGTATGAAAGAACAAGGTACAAAATATAGAGGTGCAGTCTTAATGGCAGACTAGGTTTAGGCCTTTTTAAAAGGTTATATCACAGTCTATTCTAAGGAACCTTTAACATAAGATATGACAAACCTAGGTGACAATGACAACCAAAAGGATGAAGATGGCAGAGCAAAGAAGCATTAACAGATATGAGTTTACCAAGAGGATAAAAGTGACAGTTGCTATAAGCATGTTAGAAACAACAATTCTCTTTCCAAAGTGGAGGTGGCATGGTAAAGACAAATAATGTAATGAAAGTTTCAAGAAGGCAGTAAACTCAACAGGGTAGTAGCAAGTTTTGCAGTTCACTACCATGCAGTCTAAAAGCCTATATTTTTATCATATAATTCTGAATAGAACTAAAGATTAGCACATTGGAATTGTTTAAGAGTTAAGTATGCTTTTTTAGTCATCATACTAAAATGTATGCTATGCTTCTTGTGTACTCTATAATTTTTCAATACAAGGTGAGCTAGCTTAAATCTATCCATAATTTCTTAAATCTCTAGGATCTAACCATTGGAATCTAACAAGATAAATGATGTAATTCTTGTTGTAGGTCAATTAGCAAGGTGGTGTTTATCCCTAAACTTGGTGATGAGTTTCAAATATAAGTGCTACAATTATGGAGTTTTACATGGGTGTCTCATATGCCTAGTAGGTATGTTGATTAGGATGGGAGCTAAAAAGTTACATTTAGCCTATTTATAAGAATGAAAAAGTTTACACTACCATAAAACTATGATTGCATATTACCAAGAAATGGATTTGATTCTAAAAGAAAAAAAATGATGGGTATTGTGTCTGCAAATTTTTGTGAATTGTTAATGCTTCAGCTCTATTGTTTTGTTGAATGCCTTCAGCGAAAGTTGAAGGTTTCAAATTTCATATAGACATTGCAAGTGGTAAATCAGCCCCTCATCTGTACTTGTAGTCTACAATTAACAGACATACTAACTAGAGTAATGTGTTTTCCTACTCTAAGTGGGTGTGGAATAAATAAAAATCAAATGGTAGTTACATAAGCACAAGATGCAATTTTTTTTATTATTAAAACGTAATAACCATATGCAGGTAGAGATTGCTCTTGCACTAGGGGCAACTCCAAGGCAAGAGACAATGCAACATGTGAGAAGGGCCTTGATCATCGCTCTTTCACCAATTATTGACAATGCAAAGATGATTGGGTTGATCTCTCTGCCTAGAGCTATGACAATATCACTTTTCTCACAAAACCCCAAATTTCTAATCCACTAGAGCAAATGGTTTAAACAATGAAATCTAACAATGTTTTGAATTAATCATAACCAAATCTATGTATTTCCTTCATCAATATCACAAACAACACAAATTTTCATAACTTTCAGCCAATAAAATGAAAGAGAAGAATTTCTTTTAACAAATCAATGAAACCCTAATCCAAATACATCACAAAAGTCTTTGAGATGAAATAGAGCACATAGAACTGGAATCACATAATACATCAAATGACCTTAGATAGAACTTGGGTATATATGGGTGTTGTTGGTCTTGACCTCGGTCGATGAGCTCTCGCCATGAACCCTTTCACCCGAGCATTCAAAATGGTCGGGTTGTTTTTTTTTTTTCTCTTGACATTTTCGATCGACACCTTTTTAGCTAAGAAGGTTTCGGCCGAAAGTCACTCAGCCGAAAGAGTGTCGATACGTAGGTGCCATGTCACTGCCCTATGGCTTCGGCTAAAACCCTCTCGGTCAAAAACCTGTCAACCGAAAGTAATCCATTTGGAATTACATTTTTTGGCCAAAGTGTAAACATAGTTTTGTGCTTTTACCCTATCCATGCTCATGACATTTGCAGCAGATTCTTATTTCTAATAAATTAATAAACATGGTCAAATGTGCCATGTGATGGATGCATATAGACAACAACGATGGTGAGAAGCAAAGAGGTGTAGTTAGAGCCTTGGATTATGTCAGATATGAGACCATCCGGCTCTCTTGGTTTGAATGTGCATTTGTCTCTTCCTATGGAAGCTGCCCCAAAAATTGATCAATATTTCTCAATTGCTCCATTCTTCCAAGATCTTTCAATTAAGGTCAAAATTAGGAGGTTGAATAGTATGAGTGAGAATAGAGATCTTCATGAGTCATAAGTGTGGTGAACCCTATTTAAATGTCCTTCTCCTTCCTTCCCAATGATGACTCTTGCATTAATAAATATATGTTTTCCTTGATAAGTGAATGGAAATAGAGATTTTGAAAAAATATCAGTCATAGCATATTCTATATTACTAGACCAAGTGCATGTATATATCTAGTTATAGTTCGGAGTGGATCCATTGGCGATGACCTATGGGCCCACTACAAAACTAGTGAAATGTTGTGGCGTTGGCTTTACACCTACCAATTACATTTTCTTGAGAGGTTCTAACATTTTTAACAAATCCATTTTGTGCATAGCCTATAATCATTGTAGTCCATTAGAAAACATCTCTTTGAGGCCTTTACATCACAATTCATGTACCTTGTTTATGATTACAGATTTTTACATATATGCCAACAAAGGCACTTACAACTTCATCTAAAATAAATACTACTATGAATTGTGGATATCCATACCCTCTGCAAAGATCTAGATTTGAACCATTTCTTCGATTATGATACAATCATGTGAAGACCCATGACAATCGACTCCTTATTTTGCTAAGACTTTAGTACCAATAATAACTATGCTTCACCTAATGTTAGTGAGGCTTATGTTGTAGGGTTATTTCCCAAATGCTATCTCAAGCATATGCATGAATTTGCAGCTATGTATGGGGCAGTGAAGAATGGTTTACAAGATGATGCCCCATGGCTATTGTACAGGACAATTTCAATGCATATAGAAGAATTGGGTCTACAAATGGTAGACATGATAAAAAATAAATATTTTTCTTTGTCTTTCATCCTTGGTCACCAAGTACGGCATGGTCGAAGGCAATTAGTGGCTGAATTGTTCCAAGGAGAAATGCGATAGAGATGAATGAAGCCAATTGATAATATCTTTGGAATTGAATGCAACGACATAAATAGGAAGATGAAATGGAAGAATGGAGCAAATAGTTTTGATTTCATGAAGTTGATTTTGTATTGTATAAACTATGTTAACAATAATGGGTGTTCATAGTTTTATTACACTACTATTAATATGTTGAACCAGATGATGAAATTTGCTTACCAGTACTATAATTCTAGTAAATTTTGTAATTTTGTTTATAAATATTAATACAAATACTTAGGCTTATTCCTTTTATTGAGAAAAATAATAATAAGTGGCTACCTGACAGGGGAGTTGTATTGCAGATATTCCATGACATTTGTTATGTCAATAATGTCTATGTTGTCCCTCAGTATTGTTTGGCATTAATGTCAATACACTATGGATGATGTTAAAGGTTGTGTACATGGTGATTTTCTTCAGCTTTGCATGTGTTTATATATCTATGCTGATCCTCATCTTGCATTTTGGTTTTGTATCATTCATGTGCATATCTATTGGCATATTTACTAAAGTGCAGTGATATAGGTGTTATTCTACAATGAGACATTGTTGCACATATCACAATGAAATATTGTTCTCCAAAGATTATGAGGTGTTTTTGACATACTATGTTTCTTTCACAAGGCTACATCATTGTGAGAAAATTTTTGATAAAAAAGAAAAGGGTGGCAAATTGACTTTTTTCGAAGGCTCATGATGATAGAAGGTAATAATGAAGTTTTATAAAGGAAAGAGTAAAATGATCTTTGGGCTGTCAGTGGCTATTAGTTGTTTGACTTGAATGGGAAATTATTCCCATCATAATTCCTGAATTTCAAAAGGCATTATGTCGAAATGCAAAATTTCTTTGAGACTTCGATATGCATTGTTATTCGATTCATTTTGTTAGCTAAGGTTTGATACCCTAATCATGGAAGCTGTTTGTGAGCAAAGCTTATCTTTGAAGTCAGTTGCATGAGACAAGAACTTACAGTAAGAAGCAACGATGAAGTTTTCTAGATTGTGCTGACATTAGGTGTATCAAGTGTATTCCTTTCTTTGTGTTTTTGCATCTTTTTAACTCGAATGTTGGTCATTCTTGCTCTTAATGTTGCTAGCTGTATCAAGATCCTTGAGTTTATTGAGCCTAGTGTTTTTCTTCTGTTAAAAGTAGTTGTAAATGGAAGAGGATTTGTATAATCTATACACATTGTTATGATGGGACTGTGTAAATGAGTTTTTCTGTCATGTTTTCCCGAGCTTCTTGATAGGTTTAAAAAAAAAGGTCTCTTTTATTGTCTTTTATAGTGTCAGGAAGTGCAAAGTAAATCTGTTCTGGATTACTTGTGACAAATTTGTATATACTAGTTTTTGTTTGTTAACAAGATTCAACTTAGAGTAATCTTGTCCGAGCCCATCTTTGAGTTTAAGGGTTTGTTCTTTTTATGTGTAAAATGTTATTTTTTGTTAATAATCCCACTTCAAATTTGTCATTAAAGATCTTCTATCTTGTAAAGTGTCACAGGTTTCTTTTTGGATTAGAATGTCATGTCTTTGTTTGTAAAGTTATTTTGGTTTTCCGGCTTTACAAATGTAGTAATAATTTTATACTGTTTGCTAATGTTGTTTTCTTGACAAGTTTGTTTACTAGTGGTTTATGGAGGAAGATTTTCATTAAAAAGGTGTATTTGTGTAACCGAAAAAGGTAGTTACTGGTTCAGTTTCATGCGACAGTTACTCATACAGTTTTCAAACTGATTCTTTACTCCAAAGGAGAGAACATATATATGTTTCATATTACTCATTCAATGGATTGTATGATGAGAGGATTTGAAAAGTACAAATTATATCTTTCTAAAATACAATATATTATTTCTTGAGGTTTGGAACTTTGTGTTTCTGATTCTGAGGTCATTGCAGAATAGAGTATGTTATTATTGAAACAGAGACCAACTTTATGTTTACAATTCTTTCATATTTGTATAATTCAAAAGTTTATCAGTGAGATAGCACTATAAGACTATCAGTGAGATATCATCATTGTCAGTGAGACAAATCTTCTAGTGAGGCACTGTAATTGTTAAATTGATAAGATAAGGCTAGTGAGGCCAATTTCTAGTGGTTTTCTACCCCAGAGGGTTTCCATTGAAGAAAATTTCTTTGTGTCAAATCTTTTGTGATGATTGCTTTCTTTATTTGTCAAAATATTTGAATTATCTTGAAAGTTTGCATTTTTAAATCCAGTTGATTTTGATCACTGATTCACCCCCCCTCTCAGTGATCACCATACTCTAACATCTACTCTTGTTTTCAATTCTAATTTAAAAGAATATTTTTTTGGAAAAAAAATGGTTCTCCAAGTTTTCATTTGACATAAATTCAAAATTTAAAGTCTTGATCTCAAAAATTTAACATCTAGTGAGATTGTGGGTTGAACTTCTTATCTCTTAAATACTCTATATTCACTATTGAAACTCTTATAAGCTCTAGTATACAAATTATGAACCTTCATATCTTTCTATCTATTTGATCCAAAAATTTAATTGATCTTATACCACATGTCAAATCAAAATGAAATATATTCTAACACACACTAAATGTAATCAAAATAAGTAATAAGAAATATATTGAAAGTTATATTTTATCTATTACAAATTTTCATGATAAGTCATCTCTTTTCTCATATTTTCATTAAATAAATCCACTTTTTGTCACTAATTATGATTTGCATTTGGCACATGTATTTTTTCAAAATAAGCAATGTTAACTCTTCCATTACTATGCCACCAAATTTTAACATGTAAACTAGGTATTAACATTTTATTTGTATCAAATCTAATATAATACCATGAAAAAATTTGGACCCTAAAATACATAGGTGGTCTTCACAACCATCTAAAGAGGCCAATATCTTTCTCAAAGAATTCTCATTCTTGTCATATGTTAATGAATAAATTTATTCTCTTTTGCTAAGACACAAGGATGTCAAGATGAATAAAAAAAATAAGGGAAAAATATTTCAAACTCTTAGACATCCATAGACAAAGTGGAATGGTATAAAATTTCAAAGCATAGTTTGGCTACTATATTTTATCTCAAGTGTTACTTTACTTGCCCTTTTTTATGAGCTTCAAAGTACTCAAAGTGTTTTCTCCACATTTACTATGATATATTCTATATGGTATGAAGTATCCTGTTGTATAACATTAGCATCATAGGGCAGATGGATTTTTTGAGTAGGAATTTTATATAAAATGCTTGTTGGAAGTGAAGAAGGAGATAAAGGGAATTCTTCTTGTTTTATAATTATATTACAAAGTCAAAATATGACATTTTTTCACAACTATCTAAGGAGTTTAATATATGCTCTAAAAACTCTAAATTTCTTGGGTATAAGTGCACCTACTTATAATGGGTGGCTATCACCATAAGAAACTATTTGGGGAGCAAGCCTGGAAAGGATAGCTCACCCGTTGCTTAATTTTTTATGGATCATTGTAGGATGTGTTGCAAGGTGTGACCCTTGGTATTCCTTGCAACACTAAGCACTTGGGTTTGTGACATGGTCTAACCACCTCCTGTGGTTCTTAATCGAAGCTTGTATCGGGAATTGACAAGTCGATCTTTTGGTGCAATGGCAAGTCCAACAATTGGTATTAGAGTTGGTCACAAGTTCAAACCCCACGTTTGTGCTAGGGGGGATTGTTGCAAGGTGTGACCCTTGGTCTTCCTTGCAGCACTAAGCGCTTGGGTTTGTGACATGGTCTAACCACCTCCTATGGTTCTTAATCAAAGCTTGTATCGGGCATTGACAGGTCGATCTTTTGGTGCAACAACAAGTCCAACATGATAATTATTTACTTTATTTATTTTCATAAAAGAAACAAGAAAAAATATCCATATTTATGTTCATGAAAATCTCATATGATCTCCTCACTAATGATCATCAAATTCACTATAGTCTAGAATTATGAGGAATAATATATGCTGATTAGAAAATTACAAATGCATATTAAAAATATTTTTTATACCAAGAATCAACTTTATTTTATTACTTTTTTACTAACTATATTGGTGATTCTATTTTAGAATATGTCTTCAAAATAAATGGTGCAAGTGCTCTTACATGGATGGTGTAATACTTTTAAGAAAGTTGTCTTTTTCTTTTTTTGAAATCAAAGTTCAAAATATAAAAGTGGCTCCTAAAGAATCAATGTGGGCTTGAAGATTTATAAAAGACCTTCAAATGGATACTTGTAAAAGTACCACTTTACTATATGATAATTGGATTTATTTCCAAAGAGAGAAAAGAACATTGAAAATCAAGGGCGTGCCTCACTCAAGAGAAAATATTCCATTTTTAAAATTCCATCATAACAGTTCTACTCAAGTGAAAGTATTTTATCATACAAAGTTCTCTCCAATTATATTCTAGTGAAAGTATTCCATCACTAAAGTTATCTCTAGTTTTATTCAAGAGAAAGTATTCCATAATAAAATTTCTACTCAAGTGAAAGTATTTTATCATACAAAATTCTCTCTAGTTCTATTCAAGAAAAAGTATTTTATCATAAAAATTCTCTCCAATTCTATTCAAGAAAATGAATGTCACGAGAAAGAAGAAAATATTGAAATATTAGCCATCACTTATAAAAAAATATTTGTGTAGTGATTGGCCTTGGTGATTCCATTGAGGAGTGTGCATAAAACCACCTCATGGATAAATCCTAGATGTAAGACCTAATAGGCATAATATAAGACCTATAGGCATTATATGCTCCAAATTCAAATAAAATGTTTGGCCTTCAATGATGCCCTTGGTGATCCCATTGAGGGGGAGCGTGCATGCCAATGCCACCACCTAATGGCTAAATCCTAGATGTATAAGTCTGGCTAAAATGTGTCCTACAGGCATATATTAAAAGTTCTCTCTGTAAATCTTCCACTTATAAAATCATTGTAGTAAGCCCTATGGGAACATTTTATTAGATCCCACGGGTACTATGTAATGAACTTGGGGTGAGGCTGATTTGAGGAGACCCATGCTCTAATAAAATTATTTATAAGACCTCATATCTAGCATCATTTTTAAAACACTGGGATTATAAATTTTGACAAGATGACCTTCATGTAGTCTGGAATACATGACTTTCATTTTGGTATATATTTGTGTCCCTATTTATCACTGTCAAAGAAGACCTACGTTACTAGGGTACTTCATTTTTTCTTTTATAGAAATTGACATGTGATGCCCCCTATTAACATTAAGGGGGAGTGTTAGAACATAAATTTATTAGAGGTCTACGCTTATAACATTTATATATTGTTCTAATATAAGGTTATAAAACCTTATATATTATATGCTTATTAAGCATATCCCATTTGAAATAATTATAGCCTAAATAATTAGATTATTGATTATTTATGAATGGGGGTTGTTGAATAGGTGTGACTAATACCCTTTCAAGTATTATGCCACCCTTCCTCCTATATTTAAGGAGGTTCTCTCTCATTTGAGAGGGGTGGAATTTGGAGATTATATTGTGAACTATATTACTATGCACATGAGGTATTATTGGCCATGTGGAAGTATGGAGAAGTGTTCCCTAGGTTTGTTCTATGTTATAATAGACCATTATATTGTAAGTGTTTTAATTAAAATGATGCTTTATGGGGTTTTTTTTATCCGAAAGGGTTTTCCCCATGTATATCTTGTGTAATGTGTAAAATTTATGTTTGTATTATTATCATTTTATTTATTTTATATCTTGTTTATAAAGATTAGTATCCTAAGATCCTAAATTCTAACGGGTGTAAACAATGTATTTTATCTAATTGGTTTACCACCTAAGTCCTATTCACATTGGTTACTTAATTTTAATTATGGTACACATATGATACTTATCACTTTATCTCTCATGTCATAAGATTAAGACACATCTCATAATCTTATGTAATCTTATATCTCACCTTAGTCTATATAATAAAGGGGTTCTTTTTGTATCCTTAATCATTTTAATTATCCTAATCCATTATATTCATGTATTCATATTTTTCGTTTGTATCCTTTGATAAAATGACCTTATCCTATTATATTTGATCTCTCTCATGCTTTCATTGAAGCTCCTATATATTGGGTGGCTACATCTTCAATCAAATTTTGCATGGTATCAAGTATTTTATACTAAATCTTACATGGTATTATAGTTGTGTGATTTCTTTTTGTTAGTCTTATTAAGAGGTCTAGGATTGTAGATCTTAGTTACTCTTGAAAAGTTGGGTTTTTTTTTTCTCTTGCATTGAATAATAACCTAAAGAATCATTAAAAAAAGAGATAGAAATGTCATATTTTGGGGGGTTCTTTTTTTGTGGTTTTATATTGTAGGTTCATATTGGAGTATATTGGTGTAAATTTGAGCTCACCATTGATTTCAGTGTGTCCAAAAAAAAACCTTTTGATTTGTCCAAATTAGACATGTGAATCCATATCTACAAGGGTTTGAAGTAGGGAGGTGGTTGCCAAATCCATAAGGTAACTAAATATTTGGAATATTTTGGGTCAAATTTAATCCTATCATTGTGTCCAAAAGGCCCAAAAACTTAAGGATTGACTATCAATTCATCAAAATCAAACACTGTTACCTTGGGCTAAGAGAAAATTTTTCCCTCCTCAATCATATAGATCATACTACAAAGAATTTTCTTTATGCAATAAAATATTTTGTTGTGTCATTTCTACATAGGCCCTACACAATTTGTACAGGTTAAAAAAAACCTATTTTTTAAATTAATTTTTTTAGATTTACAAGAAAACTGCAATACCCACATGGTACCTTATTGTACTGCTAGTAGTTACCAAATGGATTTTCTATCAACATGTGACCCTATCAAAGCCAATTGGTCAACATCAAATTATTGGTAAAAATAACTCTGTAGACTTGTGGAAAATAAAATATCGATCATGTAAAATAGTTAAAATTCGTCACAAAACCACCCACACAATTAGATGGGTGGTATTGGAATATATTCGCTGATTTTTAGTCCTAGAGATATTTTTTGAAAGTGTTGGTGGTTTTGCAACCTTGTAACATCCTCATTTTTTATTACGTCATCATTGTAATTAGTTTTGGCTTTCTTAGTAATCACCAGAGGGGTTGTTTGACGTTTCCGATGAGCTTGTGTATTCTAGCACCTTCAAATGCCACTTCTAATTGGGTTATCTATTTTTCACATTTTTAGATGGTTATGCAAGAAATATTTAATAATTAAATTAATTAATTTTACTTGTTATCAAAAAACGTAAATTAAAAGGAAACTTAAATTATTTTTAATTGTGAGAAAAAGTGACTAAAGTGCTGGAAAAGCGAATTAATTTACTAAAGTCACTTTTTGGTGAAATAAGGAATTAAATTAAAATTAAATTTTGGTTTTTCAAGAAAGGTGGTGGAAGAGTTATGAGGGAATGAATAAAAGTTTCTTGGAATTCATTTTGGGGAATTGTGCAATTCATTACTTTTTTCTTTGGTGAGAAACCCCTTGTAGTTTGGAGATTGAACTTAGTTCATCCCAATCTTCTGAAGGGTGAAAACCCTCTTAGGAAATCAATTTCGATGGTGAGATTATCCACCCTACCTATTATTAGTGAAATCACTTAGGTTTCGTAGTTGCATGTATCAATGTTTGAGGATTCAAATTTGTGAAGCCTCTTACAAAGAAAATTTTTAGGGAATGTAAGGAGTTCCATAAGTATAGTGATAAATGAAATAATATATTTTTATTAGGAACTGACATTACAGTTGTACCATTCCAAGACTTTGTGCAGGACTGTTATATTATTTATTAAGCAGATGAAGGTATCTCATTTCCCATCATGAGTCTCATAAAGGAGTCGTATTTCTCATAAAGGTCATTGTACCAAGGAAGATGCATTTAGGATGATGTGGCAGGATTGAAAGGTCAAACTAGGGGCAATTTACATTGTTGTGACTTTCATAAATGTCACCACTTTACTAGTCAATGTCGTCCTTGTTTAGGGAATTGTATCCTTTCTTGGAGTGAATAGCCACATAGTCGTTGCCACCCCTATTAGACAATCCATATAGCTACTAGAAGAAATATATGAGGAAGATGTTTGTGGAACCACTTGGAATGTAAAAAGATATGTAATTTTTGCTAATGAAAATTCAAGTTAGAGCATTATTTGTTTTATTAATTAGTATATTAGTTGTTGGTGCATATTATTTAATTTGTTTGAAGTGAGTAATATTGATGTATTGAAAAATATTATTGGCAATTATTTTAGAGCAAGTACACCAAGTTGTGACACAAAAATGGCTCTTATGATGCCACTTCTTTTCTGAAACCAACAAAGTTTGATGTTCACGAGAAAATGAAGATAGTTACGCTCAAAATTTGAATATACAACAAGAAAAAGAGTTGTAGTGCTCTCAATCTACTTTCTAACCTACTATTTTTTTTTGAAAATAATGAAGATTAAGTGTTTCAAAAAGTGAGGACCCAAAAGTGGTCTTGTTTAATAAAAAAACAACATAGTGTATGTGGGCCCCTCCCTTTTTCATTAACTTTTTTTAGAATTTTAAAAATCTGAATAGTGAGAAATTAGCTAACATTATGTAGTGTATCCCAATTCTTTCGACTAATTTTTTAATAAATATATATTTTATAAATTTTCAAAGTGGACACATCTTGAAAAGCTAAAAATTGAGTGTGTTCCCCCTTAAAAATTTTGAAAACTAATTGAAATTTATTTTTTTATTACGTGTAGAATGGAGTCTAGTTTATAAAATTGTAATTTGTTTCAAAATTTGATGAACGAGTAAAAATCTATGCTAAAACTAGCACATGTTGGTTTTTGAAAAAAATGGAGGCACTAACAAGAGAAGTTATGGATGAAACCCTTAACATAATAAAAATGTTAAAAAACTATATAGTTATGTAGGTAAGAGAGAGTCTAACTTCATCATGGTTTTTTTATAAACTTTCATTGAAAGACATCTAAACCTGACGGTTAGCATGACCAACAATGTGTGAAATTTTGTTACCCTTTTAGAAAAATCATGTCCATGGCATGAAATGGTCATCCAACCCTTTGTGTTGGATTCCCAAGGAAAAATCCAACCCTTTGGGTTGATATTTCCCAATGAAGCTCATTTGGCAAGCGTCAAATTTGGTGCTCGCCAAATTGATTGCATTGACAAAAATCTTTGCTTTCTCTTTCCGTCTCTCTCTTCCACTTTGATAAGGCTTAGAGTTTATGATTTATGATCAATCATGGATATTTGAGGTTTCACCTTTCACTCCCACTCTACCTCCTTCCCTCTTAACCAATACTTACCCTATTCTCTCTCAACCCTCTCTAGGTCTCTCCCACCCTCTCTACCTTTCCTTCTTTCCTTAGGGTTTAAGGGTCGAGGGTTGATGGATTAGGGTTTAATCTATGTATAGGGTTGAGGGTTGAGGTTGAGGGTTGAGAGATTAAGGTTTAAGGGTTGAGGATTTAAGGTTGATAGTTTGAGGGTTGAGGGTTGAGGGTTAAGGGATAGGGATTAGGGTTGAAAGTTGATGGATTAGGATTTAAGGGTTTGAGGGTTGACAGTTAGTTAAGGTTCAAGGTATAGGTTTGAGGATTAGGGTTGAGGTTTAATGTATAGGTAGGGTTGAGGGTTCAGAGTTGAGGGTTGAGGGATTAAGGGTTTAAGGTTTAAGGAGTTTAGGGTTGAGGGTGAGGGTTGAGGTTTGAGGAGTTTGAGGGAGTTGAGGTTGTTGGATTAGGGTTTAAGGGTTGAGGATTGAGGGATTAGGTTTGAGGGTTTAATGTATAAGGTAGAGGGTAGAGGATTTAAGGGTTGAGGGTTGAGGGTTGATGGATTAAGGGTTTAAGGTATAGGGTTGATGGATTAGGGTTGAGGGTTTAATGTGTAGGGTAGAGGGTTGAGGGATTAGGGTTTAAGGGTTGATGGTTAAGGGTTGAGGGTTTAAGGGTTGAGGGTTTAAGGGTTGAGGCTTGAAGGTTGAGGGTTTAAGGGTTAAGGGTTGAGGGTTTAGGGATAGGGATTAGGGTTGAGGATTGAGGGATTAGGGTTTAAGAGTTGAGGGTTAAGGGATTAAGGTTTAAGGTATAGGGTTGTGGGATTAGGGTTGAGGGTTTAATGTATAGGGTAGAGGGTTTAAGGGTTTTAAGGGTTTAAGGTTTGTGGGTTAATTAAGGACTGAAGGTTGAGGGTTGAGGGTTGAGGGTTGAGGGTTTAATGGTTGAGAGTTGAAGATTTAAGGGTTGAGGGTTCATGGATTAGGGTTTAAGGTATAGGGTTGAGGGCTTAGGGTTGAGGGTTTAATTTATAGGATAGAGGGTTAAGGGTTTAATGTATAGGGTAGAGGGTTGAGCGTTGAGGTTTTAAGGGTTGAGGGTTGAAGGATTAAGGTTTAAGGTTTGAGGGTTGAGAGATTAAGTTTTAAGGTATAGGGTTGAGGGATTAGGGTTGAGTTGAGTTGAGGGTTTAAGGGTTGAGGGTTGAAGGCTTGATGGTATAATCCTTCTTTGTATCTCTATCCATCCTTAGCCATTTCTACATCTCTCCATCCATCCCTTGATACTCCACTAGGTGTCTCCCACTCTTCTATCTCCCCTTTGTAGGTCTCAATGTAGGGTCAAGGCTTTGAAAATTACAAATTCTCTATTTAACATATTTGGCGCTCACCAAAGTGCAAAGCCTCCAAAGATAAAATTTAGCACTCACCAAATTGAAAGGCTATTTTGTATCACATTTTTTGTTCACCAAATTTGGTGAGAACCAAATCACCTTTTCCAAAAATCCAGTAAAAAAGGTAGTTGACGGGCATGATACAAACCCACAATTTTGTGCCTTTCTGGTTATGTGCTTTCTTCGACAAGCAAACACCTTTTTAGGTAGTTGACTTGTGGTAGTGTCATATTATGCTTTCTCCATCACCTTTTGAGCACCAATTTGCTTGTTAGACAATGTAGAAGAAGGTAATTTGAATTTTCTACATTATATTTGATTATAGCAAGTAATATATTCATTTTTGTAGAATTGAAATGCTTATATTGAGTTTTTTGTTTAGTTTTGACAGTATAGACCATTCCTTTCATAATTTTATTAATCATAATAGTTTTACATAGAATTCAACATTGAATAAGATGGAAGTTGCATAAAAAAAGTTAATTTTTTAGGAGTTTGAAGAAAAAAATGTAAAACATGACATAACTTAGATGAATTCATGTAAAATTATATAGAGGATTTGAACTTAACACAAACATGCTTATGTATTATAGTTGCATTGCTTATAGTAGTCAATTTCGATCATGGTTAGTGGAATTCACTCTTTTTCTTGTAGCTAGATGGATTTTGTGTAAAGGGTCTAGTGATATACCATTAATTTCTATGAGTTTTGTTTGAAGTTTATGACAGTGTATATTTGATCGATTTATATGCGTTTTTTACCACTATCACCCCTTTGTCACCACATCCACTATCAATGGGCCATTCCAACTATGATGTGTTCTTATAACTTTAGTATAACTTCATTTGCATCACCAAAAAAGGATAATTTTGTTTAACTTCAAGAATACGCTTATAGGAAGAAGATCCTACTCATATGTTAATTCCACTCCTAACATTATGTGCCATCATTATTCACCATTGTAATTATTATCGACATTTTCATGTCATTGGCCAATTTAAGAGTCATTTGTGTGATTTTCTCATTATGTTCTCAAGAGTTGTACGTGAATAGCTAGCTTAAGATAGTTTATGCTTAATTTATCTCTAGGGTTATAAACCTAGTGATTAGAGATGAAGTTATATTAGAGCTCCAAGTTTTAGCAAATTTTCATATTCAATGATTGTACAAATCTGCCCCTTGTATTCAATAAGACCTTGGGTATGGATGTAATCTTCCCCTTGCTCCATTAGTTGCATAGTTTCCTTTACTTCTAGCATAGATCAATTTCTTTTCATTTCATTTTTAGCAATTGATCTAAAAACAAACAAATTGATTCACTCTAAATTGGCTAGAGTATAGGTGGATTTGAAATCTCAAAAGTATTAAGAACACTATATTTATCCTACAAACCACCACTATAATGAAGAATTAAGAACACTATATTTATCCTAGAAATCCTCTTAAGAGAGAAAAAATAGACTGTGACAGTGGAAAACATAGACTGTGGAAGTTGCAATTACCTACTGCCTATATTTTGTAGAAAATTGTCAAATTCAATGAGTATACAAATGACTGGCTACAATCTGCCCCTTGTAACTTATTAAATAAGACCTTGGATACATGGATGTAATTTTCCCCTTCCTCCATTAATTGCATATTTGTGCTTGTTGTTGTGCTCCTTTCCTTTTCCTCCCATCTCTTTGAAATACTACATACAATTGTTATGTTTAATTCTAAAAGAAGAATCTAAACAACATTAAGTTGTTCCCTCTTCCATCAATCTAAGAGGGCACAATATGAAAATTTTCCTCGCATTGCATTTTTACGAACCAATGCAACCTCCAATTTATAGATTCACAGGCATTGCAAGGTTCTCATAGGCCTAAGAACAAATTCCTAGGCATGTTCATTTTCATATGCATGCTTCTTTACCTAAGACTGTCATAGGTTTTCCACTACCATCTTCTTGGTCAACAATTCCTTCATCACCCTTCTTCATGGTGGTTGTCCTCAACATTATGTTCATTTTCCTTTGTAACCTTCTCTAAGTTCATTGCATTGTTTGAAACCTCCTTCACTGCATAGGTGTTGTTGTTTGTCTCCTATTCTCATTATGACCATGTGGTTGGCTTCTTGATTACATAACCTTCATATTGATATTATTGTCCTACCTTGGATTGAAAGTGACTGTAATTTTATTGTTGCCCTCTCAAACTTGTTGTTTCCATAAATAGGAATTTACCTAAAGATGAATGTCCATGAATATACATTTGTGACCCAAATGCATGACTTTAATTTTTTTAGAAACATAATGTAGATATCTACCATGACAAAGATAAGTGTACTTTTTGCCACACACACAAAAGAGATCCGGGTCATAATTGATTTTGACTATAATAATCATCCTACACATACTAAAATAAAACTTGAAAACATAGAGAATTCCATAGAAATGGTGATATGCCTTGTGATGGTTGCTATCATGATTTGACTCTATCCTTTATCTTTTGGTTCATTGCATACATGGTGGATTGTTATGACTGTCATAAAGACTTATGAATGTCCTTTATTACATGTTTCCCTTTAAATGTTATGAATAAATTTGCTACTTCTTTCTCTCAAATACTTCCAAACTATCTATGTTACTTCCATTTTTAGACTTGGTATTTTCTTAGGGTTTCAAAAATAGTCACTTCAAATAGACTTGGTATTTGAAAGAGTATTCGTGCTGCCCTTGGTGAAAGAGTATTATTGTTTCCCTTTATGTTTAGGTGTATTTGAGAAGGATGAAAATCATTTTCATCAATTAAAGTGACTATCCATTTTATATTCAACAATTATGTTGGTGTAAATTTGAATTTTTTAGATTTATTTGATTATATGAGGTCATATTTGTCATGTTTGTACAATTCAATTGTTTATCAAGAATTTTTTTATATAAATCTAATTTTTTGTGCTTGTCACCTTCTCACATAGATCAATTGCATTCATTTGAACATTTGATTTTGATATTTTTATTTTAGTGAGCATTACTTACTTTTGTTCTTTTGTGTTTGTGAACATGTAGCATTCAACATCATGCCAAGGAAACAAGCAAAGCCTCTAACGTTGGATGAACATGAAGCAAAAATTCAAGGAGAAGAGAAACCAAAAGATAATTTCATGAAGAAAATAAATTGAACCCCATAGAAGAAGAAATTCCATGCAATCTAAGAGAGATGTCGAATTCGCATCACAAAGGGA
>VDFB02157283.1:0-12281 GCA_007258455.2 Sequoia sempervirens | reverse complement strand
CCTAACACTAACACTAGCACTATTTCTAACCCATCCTAATTTTATAACTAACACTAATACTAATTAAAACCCTAACCCTAATTATTTAACTAACACTTATTTTAAGTGTAACTCAAATCCTAACCCTAACCCCAATCCTAAAACTAATACTAATTTTAACTCTAACGACAACCCTAAGTCTAACCCTAACTTTAACCCTAACTCTAATTATAACCCTAACTCTAATTATAACATAACCCTATTCTTAATCCTAAACCTAAACCAAATTGTAACTGTAACCCTAATCTTAACACTAACCATATCCTTAATCTCTAAACCTATCCCAAATATTAACGCTAAACCTAACCTAACACTAATACTAATACAAACACTAACCCCAAGCCTAATGTTAATTATATACAATCTAACCCTAACCATAACTCTAACCCAATCACAATAGTAATCATAACCCTAAACCTAATTCCATCTCTAACCCTAATTCTAATCATAACCCTAATCTTGATAGTAATCATAACCCTAAACCTAATTCCATCTCTAACCCTAATTCTAATCATAACCCTAATCTTGATAGTAACACTAACCCAAGCCCTAATCTAAATTCTAACTCTAAACCATAATCCTAAACCTAACGCTAATCACAACCCTAATCTTAACCATAACCCTAATCCTAATGCTACTCCGAACTCTAATCCTCATTTTATCTCTAGCCCCAACCCCTACCCTACTTTTATCTCTAACCCTAATTGTATCCATAATATTAACCCTAACTGTAACATTAATAATAACCATAACCCTAATTATATCTCTAACCCTATCCCTACATCTAACCCTAATTCTAATTGTAACCCTACTCCTAATAGTAAAACTAACCCCAACCCTAATCTAAATTCCATCTCTAACCATAATCCTAATCTTAATGCTAACCACAACCCTAATCCTGATGCTACTCCCAACTCTAATCCTCATTTTATATCTAACCCCAACCCTAACCCTAATTTTATCACAAACCTTAACTATATCTATAATCATAACCCTAACCCTACTTTTATCTCTTAACCCTAACTATATCCATAATAGTAATCGTAACCCTAACCCTTTAACATTAGCCCTAACCCTAATCCTACTTTTATCTCTAACTCTAACCGTATCCATAATCTTAACCCTAACCATAATTTCAAACCCTAACCCTTTCAGTGAACCAAAGTAATTGTAACCCTAACCCTATTCCTAATGCTAATCCCAACCCTAATCCTAACCCTAATAATTTTTTCTTCCATGTTGCGCTATGAATGCTACTAGCATATATATATATATATATATTAATAATATATATAAAATACGCCTTGAGATATCCTTCTCGAGGCACCTATTTTTTAATCAATTTCTCACATAAAAGTGTAATAGATGCCTCAAAAGGATATCTCTCGACGTAATTTATATATATTATTAAAACATATATATGCTAGTATACCCCTCAAAAGAAAATTTTGATCTTAGCTGAAAGAATTGTACAAATCCATATCAACCCCCAAAACTATCAAGACATCTCTCCTAGGGGAAATGTGCCAGTTGTTGTCCATGATCCAATTGTTGTTTACTCCATGCTTACCTGACTCCCCCAATAACCGTTTATATTTTAGTCATTATATTGTTTTAATTATGCCAATAAAAATTTACAAATTACACCAATATATGTTCACTACTGAATGTGTAGTTGACTAAAAAAATTAAACTATTGGTACATATCTATTTCCAATGAAAACACATTGAAAACACCTTAAATTTTTTTAAGTTTTTATTAGTTGTCTAATGAATGGGTAGTGGCGAAGTGGTAAAGATGTAGGGGACGGAGGTTTAAAAACACCCTTTTTGACCACCTTTCGCTTTGCGGGTTCAAGAAGATGCGTTTTAACTACCCACAAGCCAAAATTTTATTTTTAAGCTAACAACTCACTAATGAACAAGCCCAAAAAAGAATAAAAGAAATCAGACCTATTTTCCACTCTCTACAGATGCACGAAATTAGCCCTAACGACTGCTGGTATGTTTCCCTAATTTATAATTTAAAAAAAAATTGAAAATTGAAAAATTTGCACGCTTGCCTTCGCCGGATTAATAGGCCCAGCCCCGTCGTTATTCAAGTCGAATGGTCTCACATCATAAGAAAATAAAATGAAACAAGGACGCGAGTGTCGTAGTTCTCAATATAGGAGTTAGGAAAAGTTTAGAGACAACAAATAGGAATATAAATGTATTTAAATTTTGTAGAATGCATGGGGAACGTGTTCCATAGGGACATGTGAAATGGCAACACGTGTGGTGGGTTGCAAGGGGATTTTTTTGATATATGCAGACATGTATCCACGTGTGCACAATCAACATAAGAGTGAGATGCATAGCTGGCATGTGAACGAGTCTTAAAGGAAGAGAAATAAACTATTTATGACTAGTGCAATGTTTTTTTATTTAGAAAACCTGTTGATTGAAAAATTCATTAGTCATTTTAAATGGAACAAAGTTTTGGTGTAGAGATATTTATAATTGAGTTATTTTAGTTTATCATATTACAATATGCAAGTGCTAATAGGAACAGTAGTGTAATTCAGTATAAACTTTTTGTAAGATAAAAGAATGTTTTTTTTTTAAATGTAGTGTGAAGATTAGTATTATATAAAGCTATTGATTTTATTATATGTAAGATTTAAATCCTGTGTATGTAATATGATATGATATTTTCATGTATTGAACAATGTAATTATATTAGAGTAAATTGTTAGATGAGTGAGTAGAAAGCTATTGATTTTATTATAAATAAGATTTTAATATTGTTTATGTAATATGAGTAAAAAATTGTGTTTATATAATAAACAATAAGTAATTTGCAAAATTATAATAAAGAACCTTAGTACCTAAGATTAAATTTGTGTAACTATAACATGAAATGTAATAGTTTAACTTTTGAAAATGTAATAAGTGTAAAAAATTTTACGATTAATTCTTAGATGAAACTGTACAAAGGTATTGATTTTATTATAAATTAGATTTGATTGTTGCTAATGAATTACGAATTAGTTTTTTTTGTGTATATATTTTTTTGAAAAACATAATTAGAAAATATATAACGAATTTTATTAGGTAAGATAAAATACAAGTACAATAAAATAATCAACATCTTTGTAGCACTTTGAGTATAAACATTAAATTATTATAACAATCTATAGTAAAATATTGTTATAATGTTTTTAAGAATGCTTGAAGCGTAAAGTGTACATGGAGGCATTTAGACATTTAGCGATGTGCACAGAATGCAGAAAATAGTGAACAACATCGTTGGCACCAAAGCAAGCCCGAAAGCTTGATAAAGGAGACTGAAATGCATTTGTGTATTAAATGAAAGAAACAAGATAAATAAACTAGTTAGTAATGTAATGTGTACATGTGTCCATTTAACTTGGTATGTTAAGAAGAATCTATATATGCCTGTGTCCATAAAGTTAGAAATGTTAGAAACAAGTTACAGCTTAAACAAGAAGTAGAAAAACATTACAGATTGAAACAAACCAACAATACATTAGTGTATGTGGAACAAGTATATAAAGTATATCTAATAATGCATTTGGATGCATGGATACATGTAAATATTTGTGAAATCTGAATATACATTATAGTCTTGGAGGAATTGTCATATGAGCTTTTAGGAATCTGTAAGAAATAGGATTTAGAAAAGACGTTTTGAAAGAACTTTGAATAAAACTGGTTTTAACAATGAGACTCACTGTTTTACCAAGTGGCTAAGGATATCAATGCACTTAATGCATGAATATATGTAAATATTTATAAAACCGCTCATACATTTAGCCCAAGAAACCAGAAATGCTCTTAGTTATTTGCACAAAATATTATATAGTATAAAACATTTTCAAAGGAAGTCCTGATTACAACTCTATGTTGTCATAGTTATTTTCAAAGCCCTCAGTGTTTAATTGCATAACCTTGATATTTTTTTCAATTTTTCCTTTGGTATGGTGTGAATTTTTTTCTAATGGATGAAGGTATATTTGAGGTATAGATAGATAAAGATATGTAAGGGTGGTAAAGAAGTATGAGTGATGTAAGTGCAACAAAGAGAAGGAATTGAGAGAATCATGTAATGCAAGTAAGGTATATGAATTCCTTATGGAAAGTATTAGATATGGGGAGGAACGATATGTGAAATTGGATGTGAGAATGAATGGAATGTAAATTATATGAATTTATCATCTTCGAGTTATACGCTTAAAATTAAATGCAAGATATAAAAAATTGAATGAGTGAGTTGGATTGAGAAAAAAAAGGAATGCAAGACATTGGTGTGATGCAAAGAAGGTAAATGTATTTTGAAATGTATTTGATTTGAGAAAAATGATGTGTACTGTGGAAATGGAAATGAGGATCTGAGTAGGGTAATAAGGCATACTTTGAATAGAATTGCATTTAACAATGAGACTCAATTATTGTTTTTTGACCAAGTGTATTAAGGATATCCAACAATGCACTTGAATGCATGGATATATGTAAATATTTACAAAAACTGACTATACATTTTAGCCTCCAAGAACCTGTGATATGTGCTCTTAGTTATCTGCAATAAACATGATATAGTATAAAACATTTTCAAAGGAAGTCCTGAATACAACTCTATGTTGTCATAGTTATTTTGAAAGCCCTCAATGTTTAATTGCATAACCTTGATATTTTTTTAAATTTTTCCTTTGGTATGGTGTGAATTTTGTTCTAATGGATGAAGGTATATTTGAGCTATAGATAGATAAAGATGTGTAAGGGTGGTAAAGAAGTATGAGTCATGTAAGTGGAACAAAGAGAAGGAATTGAGAGAATGATGTAATGCAAGTAAGGTATATAAATGTGTTATGGAAAGTATTAGATATGGGAAGGAATGATATGTGAAATTGGATGTGAGAATGAATGGCATGTAAATTATATGAATTTATCATTTTTGAGTTATACGCTTAAAATAAAATGCAAGATATAAAAAATTGAATGAGTGAGTTGGATTGAGAAAAAATGCAAGACATTGGTGTGATGCAAAAGAAGCGTAAATGTATTTTAAATGTATTTGTTTTGAGAAAATGACAAAAATGGTGGAAATGGAAATGAGTGGATCCGGAGAAGGAACTCAAGTTTTGTTCCAAATACAGTGGGGAAGAATGTATTTGTTATTGGTTATGCTTTTTAAAATCATCATAGGGATGAATGTCTCAATACAAATACAAAAGAAAGACTAGTGTCTCATTTCTCACTCTCCTTTGGACTAAACAAAGTTCCAAGATCCTTGAGCTTCCTCGAAATGTGACAAGAGATTAATAGATATAAAAATATAATGATATTTAAGGATGCAAGAGTGAAAAGAGAAACACCAATGAACATTAGCACCTTTTCATGGGTGCATGTCCACATTTGCAGTAACAAATTTCCTTTATGACCTTATCGACGAAGCAAAAAATGTATTATTATTTTGTTTGAAGTATTGAATGCAAATAATCTTACACATTTGTAACAATGCTTGAGGTATGCATGTATAGATGTATGCATGTGCACAGAATGCAAAGAGTGTAAAGCATACATGACATGTGAACAAGAAATTTGAATGGAAAACAGTAAAATGAAGTAGAAATACAAATCTGTGAAAGCATAGAGATGCTCAAGTAGCATTTGAAGCAGGAAGCGAAAGAAAAACAGGGAATACAAATTATATACCAGCAAAGCATATATCTATGAATGTATATAAATATATGGATCCAGAACATTTGTGCATGGGAAATGTATAGATGTGCCCATGTAATTTCACAGAGAAAGAAAAATCTATAAATGGCTATGACCTCAAGGAAATTGTCAGAAAAATTTAAAGCAAATGCATTTTCCTTCTATTTACTTTCATTGGTCCATTCAAAGCGTTAACTCTTCAATAATCTCCATGAAACATAAAAGGTTGTATGCATCGATGTATGTTTGCACATGTATATACATGTATACGCAATTGCGTATATATGAATGCATGTATCTATGTTGACATGTATGTATGTGTATATATAACAGATTACTGTTGCATCTGCTTTAAATGATTTTTTGTGGATGGCGCCAGCTAGCCATCCAGTCATATTGTGATTAAACAATTAAGAATAAGTGCTAAATAATTAAAGTAAAATGACCCCATTCAATTAGCAGATCAATTTTTCTCGGCCCTTTACATGTTAACTGAGAGTTTTGAAGCTTTTTCTATTCATTGGAAGTCTTTGAAGCTTAAATGTCACAGTATATGTAGCATTTTACCAAATAGCTCTATCATTCATGATCATTTAGGCAAGTTCATATTTCCTTATTCATCCTTGTATTGTCCCATATCTAAATAATTAGGCAATTGCTAGTTAGCCTTTAAGTACCTAGTAATTCAAAGAAAGAAATGATTGCAATCAGCTTTGTGTGCATTTGAACTATTAATCAAAGGCAACTAACAAACTAGCCCTAGAAAACCATGTCCGTGTTAATGTGTTGAATACCATGTATTTGTGCATGGGTGTATATGAATACAATGAGTTGTGGTTTCTACCATTGTGTAACGCTTAGTATTACTTGTACAACCAAGCAATATGCAAGTAGAATTCATAGTTCATAGCATCCAAATACATTCAAGGATAGATACAAATCAAGGTTGTTAGCATCCTGATAAGGAAGATGATGAGATACATCCAATTAATGTATGTCACAACATCTTATAAACAATAATTCCTATCAAACGCAGATGAAACGTTCACATTTGGACAAAAAAATTCAAATAAACAATACTAAATGTAGTTTAAAATATGAATTTATAATCAAAGTATACAATTGCCTTAAAGCACTATGAAACTCTACTTGGATTTGTTGCATCGGACAGAGTAAAAAGTGAAAAGCAATATTTGTTAAATCTGATTACACATTATAGGCTTGAAGAAACTGTTATACGCACTTTTAGGGATGTGCAACAAACAAGGTTTACAAAAGGCATTATGAAAATAACTCTTGAATAGAACTATATGTTATGAGTGTTATTTTTGAAGCCCTCAGTGTTTATTTGCATAACCTTGATATTTTCTTCATCTTTTTCTTTGTTTGGTATGGTGTGAATTTTGTTGTGATGGATGAAGGTATATTTGAGGTGTAGATAGATAAAGATATGTGAATGTTAAAAAGAACAATGAGTTATGCGAGTGGAACAAAGGGAGTGAATTGAGAAAAGGGTGAGATGCAAATAAGCTGTATGAATAAGTTATGAAAAGTATTTGACATGGGAGGCAAGGATATGGGATGGTGGATATGAGAATGAATGCGAATGTAAATGGTATGAATTTATTGTTTGGAAGTTATATGCTTACAATTAAATGGAAGAAATTAAAATTTCAATGAGAGTGCTGGATTTAGTGAAAAAAGGAACGCAACACATTGGTATGAGGCAACAGAAGCAAATAATTGGATTTTGGAATGTATTTGATTTGAGAAGAAAGGACGTGCAAGGGTGGAAATGGAAATAAATGGAATCAATAGGGTATGAAGTTATTATTTCTTGTAACAAGGGGTGGAAGAATGTCTAGTTTGGTATTGGTTATGCTTTTAAAAATCATCATAGGGCTGAGTCCGTCAATATAAACACAGCAAAGAGACCCATGTTGCATTTCTCACTCTCCTCCATACTGAACAAGGTAGTGAGATCCTTGAGCTTCCTCGAAATGCAACAATAGAAGAGTGGATATAAAAATATAATGGAATTTATGGTAGAAAAGTCAAAACAGAAGACAAAGTGGAAGTTCTTATGCATAGACTATGGAAAAAATAAATATGGAAGAACATAAGAACAGAGAACATGTGAATGCTGATGGAGTGGAGAACAGTAAATACATGGAGAGATAAATACATAAAGCTAACCATAGGTATATGCATGGATGCATTAACAGACATGTACAGAATGAGAACAGAACTACATGGAGAGATGGACATATGAAAACATGTATACATGGATGTATGCATATTTGGATATAGGTACAAATGTGTATGTTACATGGAAAGATGTATTCATATACATATGCAAATATGGATGAGGTCATATATGCATGTATGCATGTATGGACAATATGCATAAATGTATGGACAATATGCATAAATGAATATTGGAAAATTAGCATTTAGCTATTTCTATTTATCTGAGTAGCTTTATAAATTACTGTTATTGAAAATTAGTGAAATGTGATTGCATAGTTTGATTAAATAAATTTAAGCAAAGGCATACTTTATATAACTGGTGAGTAGAAATACGTGATCCTTGAATGCAAATTAAATGCATTGAAATATCAGGAAAATGCGAATACATGGAGGGGTGAAAATAATAGAAGCAAATGCATTAAATGGCATGTGGGTGGTGGGGAAGGCATTGGAGTTACTTGATGGCCATGGGTGGCTAGGATACTTTGGCAATTAGGGGCCATTTGGCCAAAGGCAAAGAGAAAGACCAATACATGGATGCATCAGTCCACACATGCATACACACATGTATCCATTGAAAATTTTGATAGATACATATATAGGTGGATGTGTATATGCAATTCATAGGTGCATATATGCATAAATCAATGTATACATGCACCCATAGATACAGTCATACATATATAGAGAGATGCATGTAGAGCTGGCAAGATATGCATAAATCGTTATATGCATGTCTGCATCTATGGATACATAGATACATAATGAAATAGAGGAAAAGACACATTTATATATTTGTATACTTTGATTATAAAATAATAGTTTAGATAATTTTTAGTGTTATCCATTTGAATCTCTTCTTGAAATACAAAGGATTCATCTGAGTCTTGCAGGGAATGCACAGTTGTCCTATAAAGAGAGCTTTGGAACCAATGAGCTATCATATATACATGGGTGCATGAGTCCATAGATACATATATACATGTATCCATGCAAGTTATTGATAGATGCATATATACATGGATGTGTGTATGCAATTCATAGGCACATATATACATAAATGAAGGTATACATGTACCCATAGATACAACAATACATATATAGACAGATGCATAAAGAGATAACAAGATATATGCACAAATTGATATATGCATAATTGCACCTATGGATACATAGATACATTATGGAACGAAGAAAAATAGACATTTATATATGCATTTATTTTGAGAGCTTGATTCTGAATCCATATGCATACTTCGATTAAAAAGGAATGGCTGAAAGTACATAGTTCATTGATACAAAATCAATGCATTGAATTGCATTTGACTGTGTGCTTTAAACCTCTAAAGTAAAAGAAAACTAAGGAAAGAAAGTATTTATTGCCTCAAGTAACTGGTATCTGGCTCTGGACACTGTAACTATTGTCGTCATAGGCACTCCACAATATAGAAAGCAACTGAACTTTTTAATAATCTCATGAAACATAGTCTTTGTATGCATCCATGTATACAAGTTTGCATGTGTATATGTGTACATGTAATGTATATATGTTAGACAGTATGTATTTGTGCATAGGTGAATAAGGATGATATGTATCTCTAGAATTTAGATTGCATAGGTATCATGTAGTTCAGAGTCATCTAGTTAGAGTAATATAATGACTATGTGCATATTGGTATTAAATTCCGGAAGTTGATGTTCCCAAAGTTGTTTTTTTTAATCTGGAAAGTAATAAAGACATACATATATGCGTGGATGCATCTCTAGGTAGATGAATGCATAGAAACATAGTTGCATGGATAGATAGATAAATGCATAGCAGGATACTTAAATGCTTAAATATACATGTATGGAAATATCCATGGATTGCATATGAAGCTGCATAGATACTTATATCCATGACTACATGCGCACATAGATACATGTATTACAGTAGACATGGATGCATGTAGAAGTGTAACTACAAGGAAGATGCATGGTTGCATGTGACGATTGTAAAGTTTGTTTTTTTTTTAATTACTGCAAAGTGGTCTCATAAAGAGAGGTTTGGAACGGAAACTATGTCAACATGTGTGGTAATGAGAGTTTTTTCCTTCAACCTTGTTATGTATTCAAAGAATAACTAGCAATGCAAACAGCGTACCCTTTAGCCATATGCCATTGTATGCATTGAGCTTGCATCAGTGCATTTTGTACCCTCATCCACTAGTTTGAATTGAAGTATGCATATGGATTCAGAATCAAAAGCTCTTTCCTGTGAACGTATTATAAATTTGCTTATGCACTTGCCCAGAATGCTTTTAACTGGGAGCATTGGCCAATCACATTTTTGCATCAACATCAAAGGAGTTTGAAATTGAAGATAAGAAACGTAACATCACTCACTTGGATAAACTGTTTTTCTATAGTGACAATTTTATTGGCTCCTAGTCTCAAGGCAAGAAAACTTATGCATTTGGTTGAAATTCTTTTATTAGTTCCTGCTAGTAGGCAGAAATACTTATGCATTCGCCTGGAAAGCATTTTACCGGAAGCATGAACCAGTCACATTTCGCCATTTAACATATTGCTTTTTTTTCTGTATACTTTGTGTGTGTTGTTTTTGTGTTCTGTAAGCCTGTGTTATGAAAACTTAGAATCTGCAATTGCTTTGAGCTTTTATAGTATGATGAAAGCATACAGGATAAAGGAAAATTAAGCAAAGGCATAGTTTATCAAACTGGTTGGTAGACATACATGATACATGAATTAAAATTAAATGCATAGAATGGCATCTGGCTCGAGGTGAAGGCAGTGAAATCGCTTGGAGGCCATGTGTGTCCAGGGTACTTTGGCCAGGCTACAATGTTGTAGGCATCACATGAACAATAGAACTATTCAACAGTGAAGTCTATGCTTGTAATAATTCTTGGAAAAACTGTAAATGCCATAGATGGAAATAATATGAATAAAATACTAGTTTCTGGTATTATTGAAATGCAACGAAAAAACTGCTACAAAGGCATAAGAGAAGGTTGCGTAACATATTGCCATTCCTGTATCTAATTTCTTTGAACATGAATGCTTTACACACTTGATTGCAATAGTAACATGTCTACGAAAATGGAACAATAGAGATCGTAAATCAGTAGTTTTTAGTGTCAGTATATATGTATCCTGATACACATAAGCTTAACTGGTATTCATGGGAACAGTTACTATGTACAGTGAAATAGTTAATTAGTGTCAATTAGTGTTACTATATGCGTTATCCATATAACATAATAAATTGGTACAAGGCTAGAGTGGGGGATCCATAAATACATGGACGCATGTATATGCAGTTGCATACAGGGATACGTAGAAGCTTAAATGAACACATGGACACATGGATTTGTGCGTATGTGCATATGGACATAGAAGCATATATACATGTGAATATGCATATATGCAGCGAAAGCAACAAATGGATTTGTGTATACAGGAGTGTACTCTATACATTAGAATACGTGATGGAAAAGTGACTATAAAGTACAATGCATAGAAGCAGGGGTGAGACTTGGTTGCATTAACAGGAAAAAAATTGGAAAAAGCCAAAGGAAAATAACCATTTACTGTCTTGAGTAACTTGTTAATGGGTCTAGAGTGTGCAACCATAATACCTTCTAACTGGTTACCATAAATTCTTGAAAGAAGAAGAAACATAAAGCCAATTTTGGAAAAGCTAGGAAGGACAAAATGCAAAAGGGAACATTTAAACTATATAGTTTGAATGGCATTATACATGAAGGGATAATAATTATTGAACATATATGCCAGATGTACATAGAGAACCATTGTCTTCATAGGTGGAAAAACAAAATTAGAGTTTCAGATGTCCATATTCTAGAATACTTTAACATACTAATGTATAGAAGTGCCTAAATGTATAATAGCAATAAAGTTTTTAAAAACCAAAGATGTCTATAACATGTGAAAACCAGTGAAATTTCTTGGAGCATGGAAAGGAGAAAAAGTAAAAGTATGAACTATGTAAACCTCTGCTCCTCTATTCCTAGTTTCCTGTAAAGCCAACAAAATCCTATGTATTAGAAACATAGTTTGTATGAATAGTGATTTGAGGTACTGGTTCAAAAGGAAAAAAAGTTTACATATGAATGACTTTATTACTTTATGGTGATGTTTCTTGTCTATTTTTCAATGCAAATGGCTTCAACAATGGCATTGTTTTGGTCAAGGCTAAAATGTCCTTGAGCACTGAAGTCCCGTAGGATGAATATCACTGCTGA
>VDFB02157282.1:0-19465 GCA_007258455.2 Sequoia sempervirens | reverse complement strand
TTTTAATAGATTGTATGTTTTTTACCTAATCTCACTTTGGCTTATAAGTTGTGCTTCTTGTGTCTTTCTAGATTTAGTGACTTGTAGGTGCATCTAAGGAGCTAGAAAAGCATTTGGGTTAGTCATAATAGCAATTTAAAAAGTGAATAATCAGGTGCACATATTCCACCTTTCCTCTGTTAATCATTGTTTGCAAACATATTTGGATTTGGGCTCTTAAAATGAATCTTGTCTTCAATCACACTTCAAAATTTGGGTCTAAAATTAACCATTGTCTTCCATCACATCTTGATTTGGGATCTAAAAAGAATGAGTGCTTCCATTGTTTTCTTCCACACATTTCATTTCTAATGGAAATTAACAAATGCAAGTGTGAATCAAGTGCATTTCACACCTCACTTGGTTCGCTTTTGTCATACCCTTCTTAGGAGGACTACTTGGAGCACACACCCCTCCAAGGGATGACCTCAATCGAAGTGTGAATCTAAAGAGATTCTTTTTGGGAGTTAAAATCTTGTCACTCTTGGCTAAGCCCCAAAGAACTTTATACCTTTGGGAAGTGAAGGTGAAGGGTGGGTTACCCCTTTCTCCCAGTTGTGTGGCAAGATTTTTCTTTCAAATCATCCCTAGCCAATCTCGTGCATCCTAGCTTGAGACCTAATTGGCCATACCCACTTGACTAGTTCTAGGACTTGTTAATGTGTCTTCTTCAAGTGTGTGCTTGATCATCATGTTCATGATTTCAATTTCAAAATTTCTTATGTGTCTTATGTGTGTGATTCATGTGTGTACATGTGTAATCATTTGTTTGCAAATTTCCATATCAAGTTATAAACACCAACACATAAACATATCATTCTAATCATCCTAATCATTCTCTTTCTAATCACATTCTAATCAATTTCATCCTAATCAATCCAAGTCATCCAATCTAATCATTCCACGTCATCATCATCACCCTAATCTTAGTCAAGCACTTGCTAAAATGGTCCTAATCCTTAACAATCCTAGTCACAAGCCCAATGCCATACTTTGAGGAGACCTTCACCTAATCATGGAGATAATCCAAAACCATATGTCCTCTGAGGTGGGTAAAACTTTTCTCCTAGCGATGATGAGAACTTTGTAGATCCTAGTGATGATGAAAACTTTGTAGAAATCTTAGGTCATCTTAATGAGACTATTGACAAGGTAAATACCACATTAAGTTTGGAATCATACACCACTCCATCTACTAGTCCTCCATCACCATCTAATAAAATTCTTATCTCAAAGTATACTAGTCCTACACCAACACCACTATCCAACTTCCCAAGCTCTAATCCATCAACCAAAAAATCCTTTGATGATTTTCTCCAAAGACTACTAGCATGGAATAGACCATCCCCATGCCAAACACCCATTAATGAGCTTACCAAAGAACCTTAGAATTCCATGCCTATTCCTCTAACTCTATCATATGTGGTCCACAACCTATTGATCTTATATGTATAAGTCAAAGTCCATCATGCCCTCATGTTGTTGATCACAAAGAGCATACCAAGCCTCTTCTAGTTCCTTCCACTTCCATTTCCACTCAAATCCAAGAGCTATGTCAATAGCATTATCCTAAGCATAAGGAAACATTAACCTCTCATTCTAAGCAAGATCTAGGCCCTTCTAATGATACCACTCATAACATACTTGGTCCTATTCATGATCAAGCTTCCCTCTATGATCTAGATCCTACCTATGATTAAGAAGACCATGATGATCCTCTTAGCCAACTTTATGCATTCCATGGTCAAGAGCCTATCACTTCACCTATCCATGATCAAGAAACCTCCATTGCTCCTATCCACCCCCTACCTAGTCCTATCTATGATCCTGCATTATCCACTTGTCATGCTGAGACACATGCCTCCCAAGAAAATGTAGAAGATCAAACCAATAGTGTGGATCTAAATGAACATAATCAAGATCCTAATGATACTTCCACATCCACTATCAACCCCATTTCAAATCCACCAACATGTCCTATTAGTCCATCCACATTTATTCATGAATGTTCCTCCGTAGGAAAGCAACAACCATTATCCTACACTTCACCTTCTCCATCAAATAATGAACTCAAGCCTAGTATCCAAACTACACCTAGTCCCATTGTCCATTGCATACTCCAAAACATGAACTATAAAGGTAAAGGCTTAGGCCTTCATGAACAAGGTATTTTGGAGCCAATCCATGTTAAAGTCCCTCCACGCTCATATGGCCTTGGATACACACCCCAAGGTAAACAATCTAAAGATGTCGGTACTTACTCCATACATCTTAAGTCCACCTCCTTCCATCATAAGCCCTATCATACACCCAAAATAGATGTTTCCATTCCACCTGCATCATCCTACAAATCACAAAAGCATGTGACCGTACACCTTCCACCATCTACCTTACCACCATTACTTCCAACTCCTAATATCCCTCCATCTAATCTACCATAATTACTTCCAAATCCTAATATCCCTCCATCTAATCTACCTCCACTACTCCCAACACCTAATATCCCTATCCTCCAATCCCCTTATCCATCCATCCATAAATCTTCTAAAAATCCTAATCATGCCCAATCAATGCACACATTGTCTAAACATGAAGCTTCCATTCATTCCACCATACCCATGGGATTCAAAAGAAAAAAATTTGATGCCTCTACCTATAAAGAAAAAAATCCTAAAGGTCCTCATGCCTTAGGACACAAAAGCAAAGAATCAAAGAAAAATCCATCTAAAAAGTTATATAAGCCCATACCTCCAAAAGCAAAGGCCAAAACTAAAATGTATGGGCACCTAAGAAAAAGGAAAGCAAGTCAAATGAGGCATCCACATCACAAAAACCCCAACCATCCACTCCCACCCCACATTCTCATACCATTCAAAAGTCTCAAATTCCTAAATCCCACAAGCAAAATAAAACTCATAAAAATACTAAGTCTATGTGGGTACCTAAAGCATTGCATCAACCATCTCCTAAGAAAACATTTCATTGCTTCCTACATCACCTTTCCAACAAAATCTTCAATGTTTAACACAGTGTGTGCAACTATTGGTCATGATTCCATTCCCACATACCTCCATCTCCCCATCCTTCAACTACTATCCTACATATCTTCCCAATCACCTTCCTATGGTCCATGATTTTGCATAAACCGTTCATCCATCCTTTTGTATAAGTCTTATACAATCCACATCATAATCCACTATTTCCTACATAATCCACATCATAATCTACCAATCCCTCCATAATCCACATCATAATCCATCATCTACCTACTCCATCTCCCTTTCATGTCATCCCTTACCAACATCTATGAGCACACTTGACATGGTCCATGCGATGACATCATCCTTCTAGCAGGACTATCACCTTTCATGGAACTAGACACTTGAGTCCCTCCTAACCATATTCCCCTTCTCCTATCCAAAAATTTTAAAAAAAAAGAAAAAAAAAAAGTAAAGAGAAATCCCTTTGGCCAATGGTGAAAAACTAGTAAATAGGCACCCTAGATAAGTACTATGATGAAAACCTAGAAAACAGGCATCATGTGTTGGTTGATCTTCTATGCCACTTATACTTTGGGGCACTCTTTCTCATCCACACTATCTATCCTATCATGTCACTTATTATCATGTCATTTCCATCCTACCTACCATATTTAGCCATCATACATGCCTATCATATTGAATCCACTTATCCACTCTTCTCTTTTCGATCTTGATGAAGACATAGGGGAAAAATGTTGAAACATTTTTTTTGGGTATCTCTTGACATACCTCATCTTTTCCAATGCAATCTTATCACCATCCTATTGTTTTAAGCATTGTCATAAAAATCCTAAGTATTGTACCTAGAATGGGGCATGCTATTCCTATGTGACATAGTCTTTGGAGATCACATCCTTGCTCTCCTATGATGCATACATCCATTCCATTCATTACGACCTATCCTTTTTATCGATCCATCTATCATGAGCCTTCTACCCCTTTCCTATCACACACTCTTTCATCCATCAATCGCATCTATCTCCTTGCACCTAGACTTGGTTTTCCCTTGTCATTGGTATCTAGCACAAAGGCTACCCAAATTGTCATCCATTGACATCTCAAAACATTTCAAAAATCCAAAAAAAAAAATATTCCCAAAATCCAAAAAAAAATCACAACATTTCAAATAAACCCAAAAAAAGAAAAATCCCCAAAAATGCAAAAAATGGAAAAAGGTCTTTGAAAAATGCAAAAAAATCAAATATCCATAAAAAAAACCTAAGCAATAAAATCAAATCATTTCTTCATCAATCTAATCATCAATAAATCCCATTCTTCAATCAAATCAATCCTCTAATCAAACCACTCCAACTTAAATCATTCCAAGCAAATCAATTCCTCAATTCAATTCATCAATAATCATCCAAATCCTCAAATCAATCATCTTCAATCATTCCAAGCAATAAATCCCAAATGCAAATCAATCCTTAAAACCATACCAACCAAGTTAATCAATCTTGCCAAATTATCTAATTACATCAATAGTTTTGATCCTCATTTTGTTGTAAACCCAATCAATTAATCAATCATCCTTGTGTTGATCTAGGGATATATCCTTCCCCGCAATGACAACACTATCATCATCATCAATCAATCAATTAATCAATGGTGTACAACTTGACAGGGGCAATACCTTGTTTTTTTTTGTATCATTTGTGCATGTATTCTTGCTTGCTTGTGTGTGTTATTATTTTTATATTGCATTTGTATCAAATCTGGATCACTTCCAGCTAATATTCATATCTTGTATCTAGACAAGGTTATATTACACTGGGACATGAGACACATCGTCACCTTGGTCCTTATACTTTGGTGCATAATGTCTAGTGCTACATCAAACATATGATTGCTCATTTTCTTGCACCATAACGTATCATTCATTTCCTTCATCCACTTCCTATCTTGCATCATTCATCTTATCCCTCCTTATCATTTCATTCATTTCGATAGCATACCTATGTTTGTTCAACCCGACTATCCTCTAGAGGGGGCATCATCATCCCATCATCATATCTCTGCATCATCATTATCCTATCTTTCCTTCATCATCCCATCCTTTTATCTTCATCTTGTAACCTTAACTTCTTTGAAATGATGTTACTCAACATAAATCTCATCATCTCAAAGAGGGGAAAAATGTAGTCACCTAAAATTGACCATATCTTGTGACATTCACTTTTGACGTCATTTTTGACATCTTACAACACATTTTATTCTAAACCTCACATAACCCCTTTCATCATCCCTATTATTTAATCTCTATACAATTAATTAATTAAATTTTATTTATTTAATTAATCCACTTATCCTTTAACCAATTAATTAAATAAATTTTATTTAATTAATTAATCCACATTCCCCAAATAATTTAAATAAATTAAATATTTATTTAAATTAATTCTTATCCTTTCACATCTCTTATAATTTAAATAATTCTAAATTATTTAAATTATTTCCCTAAATGACTTGATTCACTTTCTAAATCATCTCTCAAGATGACTTTATCACTTTCCAAATCATCTCTTAAGTTAACTCAATCCCCTTTCCATTCTCCTCTTTAGTTAACTTGATCCACCTTCCATTTCTTCTCCCAAGTTAAACAATCAACATTCTAATTCCACTACCACTCACAAAAAAGGAAAGTTGTATCCCTTCATCCTCCCATCTTCACCTATAAATTAACCCACAGCCAAGTCATTTGCATGGATGTGCTTTCAAGTGCCCTAAATCTGTCAAATTATTTCTACAATCTTCCATCCATCATCTTTCATCTATCTGTTTTCCTCTATCATCTTCATCTCAACATTATGTTGCTGCAACAGTGAGCAACCAACATTCCTCCATCAACAATCCTTCAAAATCTTGCATTCTCATGTGAGGTTGAGAAGAGCAATGCAGATCAATCAAGTTTAGCATGGAGATTGGTTTGCATTTGAATTTATTATTTTTATTTTCATGTTATCTTGTCCTTCATTATGCATTGTTAGGGTTTCACTATAATTTTTTATGCATTTTCCCTAAATTTTTACCCTAACATAGGGTTTACTCCATATGAGCTGGTTTATGGAAAAATAGCAGTACTGCTAATAGAATTTGAGTATAAAGCTCTCAAGATAGTAGTGGACTTAGGCATGGATTTAATAGAGGCACAAAAGGAAAGGTTGCACTCCTTGAATGGGTTGGATGAAATCCAGATGGAATCAATTCATCATACAGAGGTGATGCAACAACAACACATAAAGTGGCATGATCAATTTATCAAGACAAAAGAATTTAAGAAGATTGGGCTCTACTATATGATTCAAGGTATAAGGATTTCAAGGGAAAATTTCAGTTTAGATGGTTGGGCCCTTATGAAATTAGTAAGGTTTATCCAAATGGAGCAGTACAACTACATACCATTGATGCAGCCTGCTTCTCCCTTTTTGTCAATGGACACAGACTCAAGTTATATAAGAATCTAGTGCAACATGATGACTTCATTTTTTCACTCATACAACAATATGGTGCTCACAGTGACACTAAAACACAATCTAATTCCATGAGCCCTACATCTATTTTAAGAGACATTCCAAGCACATCTGATAACCCAACGGTTGAGCTACACAACTCATCCCTTGAGGTTACCTCGACCTATTTTTCAATTCTTTGCCACATGCACACACTGCACAATTATGATAACACTACAACTATCTTTACACGAGACCTGTTCAACATATTACAAAGGGACCTGATGCCCTAGGGACCTGTAGCTTCACACTATCTACGAGTTGTTTGGGACCTATCACTGCAGGAGCCCATAGCACACTTCAAGAAGCTGGAAAGAATATTTTGTTTAAAAGGTGTCATATTTATTGCAAGGTTATCACCACTCATTTCCATTATACCCGCCTATTCCACCTAAATCTTGTGGCATAATTATTTTATTTCCTGCATACATTTCCAACCTTTTCCCAGTCACATCATCTACTTACACCTATCTAACCATATCCACTCACTATCCATGATATTTATTACCTTGCATTTAATATATGTACCATCAAATCCATTGCAACATATATTCTTTCAGTTTTCACACGCCATCAATGGTTATTTTTGCACAAGTGTACTTAAGGTAAACTATTATGATTATGCAAACTTTCTTTAATCTTTTTACGCACTTTTATTTCATTTTTGTGCATGTGAAATATTGCATTCTTTAATTCCATCAACTCGTGTTTCTTTCACCTCCAATCACCACCATGAAGTGAGGTCAATTCAAATCTTTAGTTGGGGGGTATGCTTAAACTGTCTTTTTGCCACATTTTTCAAAATTAGCCACCCCAAATTGAATTAATGTAATCATGACATGCAAATCCTTGAGTTATGTCTTTATTGCTATTTTCGTCGCTGCCATTTTTCTGTAATTCCTAAAGAACTTGAAACCATGCCAAATTTGAAAGAACCTTAGTTTGGTTTCTGTTTGAGCTAAATTTGAAGAGGGCCCTGTTAATGTTTCATGCAGCATTGTTGCAACTTCCAGTGATTTCATTCTCTGAAGAAATTAGATAATAGCTATAAGCTATCTAATTTATAAGATCTCATAAGGCACGACTTAAAGTCATTTCGAATTGCTAATGAAGATTAAATGATATTTATTATTATTTGTTAAAATATGTTATATACATCAATTGGTGCGATTATTTAAATAGCCGACTTTATTTTAAGTGGAGCAATTTCTAAGGAGACGTCTCTTCATAGAAGGCCGACATTGTATCTTGGAATTTCACATCCTTTGGTCATTTCCTATCGACATCTATAAAAGGAGATCAATGTTATTCATTCAATATCGATTTGAAGGAAGTTCGAATTCTCTTTGAAGTGCAAATTATTCAAGGCAGTGCGGATTCTTATTTAGATCAATGCGAGTTCATTAAAGACAGTATTGTTTACTGTCAAGTTCTGTGTGTTATCCAGTTCTTTATATTGTGAAGGGTAATCAGAATTGGCCTTGATATTGGCCTCATTGTAAAGAGAATTATTACCATTTCTTATATATAAAAGAGAGATCTTTGTTGTTGGGTTTTTCTCCCTCAAGAGGAGGGTTTTCCCAGGGTATATGCTGTGTTACTGTGTCTGATTTTTGAATTAATTTTCTGTGCACTTATCTGATCACTAAATTTAACATGGTATCAGAGCGGGTGTGAAGAAGATCGTGGTTAGATTTGTGCTTTCATAGCTTATTCTATTCTTTGTTGAAGATTCTTATCTATCTTCACAACATTCAATATGGTGAACGGATTGAAGATCGAGGATAGACTCGATGGAGCTTCTAACTACACCTCTTGGAGATTCTGAATCATACTTACATTAGAGCAGAATGATTTGGTTGAATTTGTGGAGTCCAAGGTTCCCGAACCTGAAGAGGAAGAAGAGAAGCTGCAATGGAGGAAGAAAGATATCAAAGCAAAGAAGTTGCTAGTTGACTCCGTTAAAGACCACATCGTCCCTATTGTTTCCAAGTTGAAGACCGCTAGGGAGATGTTCAAAACTTTGGAAGAAATGTATGAAATCAACAACACTAGCCGGGCTCTTGCGCTGAAGCAACAACTTCATCATGTGAAGATGTCGAAAGGAGAGACCGTGATCTCCTACTTCATGAGGATTGCAGAATTGAGAGATCAGCTCTCCACAATTGGTCATATGGTTGAAGATAAAGACTTGACAATGCTTGCACTCAACGGTTTGCCATTATCTTGGGAGTCCTATATTCAAGGAATTAGTGCAAGGTCTAAACTTTCGAAGTTTGATCGTTTGAGGGCCGACTGCATCCAAGAGGAATCAAGGTTGATGGCTAGAGGTGTTGGCCCAAGTTCTTCTAATCAAGAAATCCATGTTCTTGCAGCCCAAGCTTCGAAGAAGAAAGAAAAAGGTGGAAAGAAGGGACACTTCAAGAGGAATCGTGATAAAGAAATTATGATGCTTCCCCTCCCAAGAAGAAGCGAGATTTGTCTAAAATTCAATGCTTTAGGTGTGACAAGTTTGGTCATTTTTCCAAACATTGCCCTGACAGACCTAAGCATCAAGCCTCTGTTGCAGATGTAGAGAATGTTTCTCCTCAGAAAGATGAATATCTATTTTGTTCAACCTTGTCAAGAAATGTTGCCACCGACACTAACACATGGTTAATTGACAGTGGTGCTTCTCGTCACATTACCGGGTTCAAGGAGCACTTATCAAACTTGGTGAAGAAAGACTCTTTGGAACAAGTTATCATTGGAGATGATGCTAGCTACACCGTGAAAGGGATTGGGACCTCTACTCTCCATTTGGATTCAGGTATTACACTTCAGTTGAGCAATGTTCTTTATGTTCTGGGGATCAAGCGCAATCTCATCTCTATTTCAGCCCTAGAAGATAAAGGATATCAAATTGCCTTCTCAAAAGGAAAAGTTCTTGTATGGATGGAGAATTCTAGTTTCAAAGATGCTCAAGTTATTGGAGTGAGACATGAAAGTCTTTACAGGGTTTGCACTCATCCTCTACAAGCCTTGGTTCATGATACTTCTTCTCTATGTGATCTTTGGCATCGAAGATTGGTGCATCTACACTTTCGTGCCTTGCCTATTATGGAGAAGATGGTGACAGGTCTACCTAAGTTCGACAAGGAGCATGAAGGCACTTGCAAGGGATGCGCTCTAGGTAAGAATGTAAAAGCCACTTTTCATAGTAGTGAAAATAGATCTAAGAGTATTTTAGATCTCATCCATTCAGATTTATGTGGTCCTATGTTTGTTCCATCTTCAAGCGGATTTTTGTATTATGTGATCTTTGGCATCAAAGATTGGCGCATCTACACTTTCGTGCCTTGCCTATTATGGAGAAGATGGTGACAGGTCTACCTAAGTTCGACAAGGAGCATGAAGGCACTTGCAAGGGATGCACTCTAGGTAAGAATGTAAAAGCCACTTTTCATAGTAGTGAAAATAGATCTAAGAGTATTTTAGATCTCATCCATTCAGATTTATGTGGTCCTATGTCTATTCCGTCTTCAAGCGGATTTTTGTATTATGTGATCTTTGGCATCGAAGATTGGTGCATCTACACTTTTGTGCCTTGCCTATTATGGAGAAGATGGTGACAGGTCTACCTAAGTTCGACAAGGAGCATGAAGGCACTTACAAGGGATGCGCTCTAGGTAAGAATGTAAAAGCCACTTTTCATAGTAGTGAAAATAGATCTAAGAGTATTTTAGATCTCATCCATTCAGATTTATGTGGTCCTATGTCTGTTCCGTCTTCAAGCGGATTTTTGTATTATGTACTGTTTATTGATGATCACTCTAGGAAAACTTGGATTTATTTCTTGAGGTCTAAAGAGTCTGAGGAAGTATTAGCTAGATTTAAGGAGTTTAAAGCTTTAGTAGAAAACATTTCTGGTAAAAGAATTAAGGTCCTTAGATTTGACAATGGTGGTGAATACACCTCTAGTAGTTTTCTAGACTTTTGTACAAATGCAGGGATTAAGAGGGAGTTCTGTGTTCCCTATAATCCCCAGCAGAATGGTGTTGTAGAAAGAAAGAATAGGACAATCATGGAAGTAGCAAAGGCCATGATTCATGATCAAGATTTGCAGACTTTCTTATGGGCAGAAGCCTCCAGGACAGCTGTATATGTGCAGAACAGAAGTCCTCACAAGGTCTTGGAGAATATAACTCCGGAAGAAGCCTGAAGTCAGCCACTTAAGAATCTTTGGATGTCCTATTTATATTCATGTTCCGAAGGAAAAGAGAACTAAGTTGGAGCCTTCTGGAAAGAAGGGCATCTTTGTGGGCTACAGCGAGACATCTAAAGCCTACAAAATTTACATTCCAGGACAAAAGTTAATTGAGATTAGTAGGGATGTTACTTTTGAGGAAGACATTGCATTTAGAAGATCCAAGGGCACTCACATGGAGATCAATAACAAAGAGTCTCCTCAAGATATGGAAGTCTACCATACTCCTGAGATTCAGAGGGAGACTGTTGAACCAAAAGAAGATGCTGATCCTGTTGAACCCTTGGAGCCTACTGATGGGCCTACTGACATTGTCATTGGAAGAAAGAGACCTCTATGGGCTAGGTGCACTATGCAAGAGGCAGAAAGCTTTGCAGCTCCTAGAGGCACATTCAGAGAAAGTAAAAGGCCTCATAAGTTCTTCAATTATGTTGCCTTGATGAGTCAGATTATTGATTCAGAGCCTTCATGTGTTGAAGAAGCATTCAGTCATCAGGTTTGGAGAGATGCAATGGCAGAGGAGTATCAATCAATTCTGAAGAATAATGTTTGGGACATTGTTCCTAGACCTAAGAGCAAATCAGTGGTATCTTCGAAATGGCTCTTCAAAATCAAGCATGCTGCAGATGGGAGCATTGAGAAGTATAAGGCAAGATTTGTGGCTCGAGGGTTTTCTCAGAAAGAGGGAGTTGATTATGAAGAAACATTTGCTTCCTGTTGCTCGTTACACTTCTGTTAGAACTATCATTGCCATTGCTGCATCAAGAGGATGGAAGATTCATCAGATGGACGTGAAGACGGCTTTTCTCAATGGCGTAATTGAGGAAGAAGTTTACATTGAGCAACCTGATGGTTTTGAAGTTCATGAGAAGGAGTCACATGTGTGTAAGCTGAAGAAGGCCTTGTATGGTCTTAAGCAGGCTCCTTATGCTTGGTACGAAAGGATTGATCGGTACCTATCTAGTTTGGGCTTCTTGAAGAATGATGCTGATTCAAATCTCTATTTCAAGGTAATCAATGGTGATACATTAATATTGGTTTTATATGTTGATGATTTGATTCTTACTGGAGAAGATCACCTGATTCTCAAGTGCAAGAAGGAGTTGACTTCAGAATTTGAGATGAAGGATCTTGGGCTCATGCATTACTTCCTTGGTTTAGAAGTCTGGCAGAAGCCAGATGAGATGATTCTAAGTCAAGGAAAATACACCATTGATATACTGAAGAGATTTGGCATGATGGATTGCAAACTCATGTCCACACCCATGGAAACCAACCTACATAAGTTGAAGGAGGCTGCAGCCAATTCAGACTTGGTGGATCCTACATTGTATAGATAGTTGATTGGGTCTCTGATGTATCTGGTTAACACTAGACCTGATATTTGCTATGCAGTGAGTGCACTTAGCCAGTTTATGTGTGATCCGAGACAGATACATCTTGTGGCAGCTAAACATATCTTGAGATACTTGCATGGCACAGTTGGTTATGGGTTGAGGTATACTTCGGATGCAGACTTTACACATGGCTTTACAGCTTTGGGCAGGGTGTGATTGCAGGCGGTGTATGTAAGTTGCTTCAGTTTGTTGTTGCCTGTTATGATTTCCTGTGAGCAGGAAAGTATCATCCGTAGCATTGAGTACAGCAGAGGCCGAGTACATTGCAGCTTGTATGGCAACTCATGAAGTGTGGCTTCGTAAGCTCCTTACAGATTGTTTGGTCAATCAATGGAGCCTACCATCATCCATTGTGATAATCAGAGTGTGAAGCTTTCTGTCAATCCTGTGTTTCATGACAGAACGAAGCATGTTGAGATCAAGTACCACTACATCAGAGATATGGTACCGCTAAAGGCTGTACTTGAAGTACATCAGCACTGATGAGCAGACGGCAGATATTCTCACCAAGCCTCTCTCCAGGATAAAGTTTGTATACTTTCGAGATAAGCTTGGTATGGTGGAGAATCCAGCCTTGACTAAGAAAGAGTCTCAGTATCAGTGAGCCGTTCTATCTTTTACCATAGTATGGTTGTAGCCATTATGGTAGATATCGTGTTGAGGCGATATCCAATATCACGTTGAGGTGATATTCCTTTATTCACCATAGTATGGTTGTAGCCATTATGGTAGATATCGTGTTGAGGCGATATCCAATACCACGTTGAGGTGATATTTATCTTTTACCATAGTATGGTTGTAGCCATTATGGTAGATATCGTGTTGAGGCGATATCCAATATCACGTTGAGGTGATATTCCCTTGTTCACCATAGCATGGTTGTAGCCATTATGGTTGATATAGCATTGAGGCGATATTTGACATCACGATGAGGTGATATGTCTTGAGCAGCTGGAAGTGTGCTCCTTAGCTGAGAGGGAGTGTTAATGTTTCATGCAGCATCGTTGCAACTTCCAGCAATTTCATTCTTTGAAGAAATTAGATAATAGCTATAAGCTATCTAATTTATAAGATATCATAAGGCACGACTTAAAGTCATTTCGAATTGCTAATGAAGATTAAATGATGTTTATTATTATTTGTTAAAATATGTTATATACATCAAGTGGCGCGATTATTTAAATAGCCGACTTTATTTTAAGTGGAGCAATTTCTAAGGAGACGTCTCTTCATAGAAGGCCGACATTGCATCTTGGAAGTTCACATCCTTTGGTCATTTCCTATCGACATCTATAAAAGGAGATCGCTGTTATTCATTCAATATCGATTTGAAGGAAGTTCGAATTCTCTTTGAAGTGCGAATTATTCAAGGCAGTGCAAATTCTTATTTAGATCAATGCAAGTTCATTAAAGACAGTATTGTTTACTGTCAAGTTCTGTGTGTTATCCAGTTCTTTATATTGTGAAGGGTAATCAGAATTGGCCTTGATATTGGCCTCATTGTAAAGAGAATTATTACCATTTCTTATATATAAAAGAGAGATCTTTGTTGCTGGGTTTTTCTCCCTCAAGAGGAGGGTTTTCCCAGGGTATATGTTGTGTTACTGTGTCTGATTTTTGAATTAATTTTCTGTGCACTTATCTGATCACTAAATTTAACAGGCCCTACGGTTATAGTCTGGTGTGGTAGAAAGTATACATTTGGAAACTAGTTTTTGAAGTCATAAGTACAGTTGAGGGTGGTAGGCGAAGACTGAGTCGAGCTTTTGAGTTGATTTGGTATTTTGAGCAGTAAGTGAACTAAGATGGGAGGAGATGTTATCAAGAGAGAATTGGTAGCTCATCAGCAAACTCTGGAGGATGCAACTATTCTTCTTGTATTTACAAGGGTTGGATGGCTTGATTATTTCTTGAAGTTGATGGAGTTTAGTGATGATTTAACAAGGAGATTTGCAGAAACTCTTCAGTATAATGAAGCTATGGTAAAAGTACTTTCTATAGATGCTTCGAAGGCTTCTATTGCTCAAGTAACTAGATTTTTGAGGATGGGAGAAAAATTTCTAGCCTAGTCTGATGCATTCGCTACTTAGGAAGAATTCTACATGAGGGGGGGAATTGGATTCCTCATCACAAGGTACGAAAACAATGTTTCTCCATTGGTTATGGGCAAGGTGTGCTTCTTATATTTTTTAGATATATTACATGTGATGGGAAGAAAAATCTGTTGCATATCATCCATTTCAAGTTATTAAGTCATCTTAGACATAACAAGATAGTCAATGTACCCAATTTCTTATACTGCCTATTGAAAATAATGGCTTTGGAGTATCAAAGGAGACAATCTAATACTTCTCTTTCCCACCATTATGTGTTTACTCTTTTGATAAAGAGAAGTCTGAGGATTTAGTATCCACAAGTAAGGTGGGAATATTTTAGGGCTGAGGAGTGTAATGATATCAACAACTTGTTGGTAATGCCTGAAAATATGGGAATTCAAGATGAACCACAGAATGAGCCTGGAAGAGAAAACCCCCATTATTTACCTATGGCCTCACCTACCTGTAGCCAAAGTGAACATACAAAACTTGAGGAATCAAAATTAAGGCCATCTAAAAATGAAGAGTTACCTTCTTCTTCAAGGCCATGGAAGTCTAAAAGAAGGAGAAGTAGTGTGTCCACTACTTCCACACCCTCTAAACCAGAAGAAGAGGATCCAAAAGGGAAGAGGGTTGTTCAGGAAAAGAGAAAGGGTGCTAAAAAGAAAAAGAAGAAAACTGAAGCGGAGATACTTAAGCCCAGATGTTTTGGTAGGATTAGGAAGTAACATATTGCAAAGGGGAACCTGAGGGAGAAAAGGATAACAAAGAACAGCTCTAGGAAAATCAACGCTAGCAAGAACAAGAGCAGGAAAATGTCATAGTTGTGGAGTCTGATTCTGAACTAGGTAAGAATGTCCCTGGTGATATGAATGCACCTATGAAAAGGAGAAGGTGTACAATAATGGCTTCTAATTCTAAGTCAAAGGATTCATTTATTGTAAAAAAATTAAGGATAAAAGCTCCAGATAGCCCCACATATGGTGAATATGATGGAGGAAATGAATAGTTCAAAGGTGGAGAAGAAGCTTATCTTGAAGAAAGGAAAGTAAGGTAAGAACTCCAAGAAGCAATGGAAATAATTAAACATCTAGAGGAATTGGTGAAAAACTATGAATAGAAGGACAAAGAGAGAGAAGTTAAAATAAAAGAAATGGAGGAAAAATTGCAATTGTATGGTCATGGTGCTAAATTGGATTTACTGGCATAGTTGGCTGATACTAAAATAGGGGATAAGGAACTTGTTGTTCCAAGTGAAAATCCCCCTTATCTTAAGACTTGTGGTTTTCTCATAACTTTTTCTCTAGGTTACCAATTGTGGAGTGTAACCAATGAATTTGAAAAATAAAAATGGAAATGGAAGAAGGAAAAGGAGAAATATATACAGTAATTGGAAAAGAAAGATATGGAATTGAATAAGTCAGCAATCTGATTGGAAGAAGTAGCAGGTAAAGTTACACAAATTGTGAAATGCAGGCCTCCACCTGGAACTTATGCATTATTTCTATAGGAGAGGTATTTGTGTTTCTAGTTTAATAGATTGGTTAGTAAACAATCAACTGCTATGAGTCAACCAAATGAGTTTCTTAAAAAATTTAAAGCTTCCACAATAGAGGACCGAGATCAATTGTGTGAATTCTATTTGCACAATTATGTGATTCTTGTTAACACAAAATGGAGCCCCTTAATTTTTGTTGTGGATCTTCAAGTCAGAGCCCTTGCCTCTTATTATAGGAATGAACAGCTTAGAGGAGAAATCATGGAAGAGTATAATGAAAAAGAAAAATCTGTTACATTTCCTGTGAGAAAGGAGGCTAAAGATTCAGAGCCAATTATTGATGAGTGGATAAGACTTCTTGGGCATAAGGGAGTTGGTAATCTATAATAATGAAACTTAGGAAAGAAGACTATGAAAGGATGAAAATACTAGTTGTAGGAATTGTACAACAGTGTTATAAGTATGTACAAAACCAGTGGAATGAACTAACTCCTGAATTGTAGAAAAAGGAACCACATTCTATGTATAACTTTATTGCTATGATCCAGAGGGTCCAAAAGTACATGGAAATCAGTATTAACAAAGGAGTTCATTGGATACCCCTTACATTTTAGCCACCCATTATCCTTTGTTGAATTCCACACTGGACTGGAAATAAGGGTGATGAATTGGAAAGGGAGAAAGTTATCAAAATGAGGAGACTTTCATCATATCAAGGTTTCCATCTTCAGGAGGATCAGGGTGTTAGTACGATTATGGACCTGAGGCAAACCGCTCTGCAGAATAATCAAGATCCTTAGTATTTTTGCTTGGGGACAAGAAAAAAGTTAAGTTGGGGGGAATGATAGGTCCAAATAATAATTTTTTTTGTTGGTTTTATCAGACTTTGAGATACCATTTGAACATACTTCCTAACTATAGTCCATAAATTATATTATCCTTTTTATATTTATTATATAGACCTAAGACCTAAAAGAATGATGATGGAATTATAGTTTAATATATTAGCATTAAGTAGTTTGTATGAATATGTGCATGGAAATATTGATGGAAAGTTATGTTTTAATCTAATGGTTATCCTTTTGTACATATTATGTGGAACTAACCTGTTTGCAGCAAAAAGAGAAACCATGATGTGCAGTTGTTGCGGGATGAACCCGTAGCAAAAGGAGCGTTGAATACCAGAACAGGGGATGTTGTAGAAGTAGTTGAACGTGGTGGTTATTGGTTGTAGGAATTCATGAAGATAGAGCACGCGTTGTCATGACAGTTAATAAAATGTTGAAGAAGAGGTCTTCTTTGATTTGGAACTTTGACATATGGATATGTGATTTAATGTAATCTATTTGGCAGAGTTTTGTTCTGTTTAGGTTCTCTTTCTTTTCAATTATAGATTGAATAAGTCTAGATCTTAAAACTACGCTCTAGATATTTGGAAGCAGAATTAATGATTTCTCTTTTAATTGTTACTTTCAATAAAGACTCCCTCAATTTGTATATAACTGATGGTTGAGTTCTTAGTTTAGTTAGTTGGTTGTTTTACAAATTTTTTACTATCTGTTATTTTCCAGTTGAAACATGAATCTACAGAATGGTTAAATCCAATTTGTGAGAGTTTTTGTAATCCTTTACTTTATACAATAAATGAAGTTCAATTCATGAGATGTGTGAGATCTACTAGTTAGATTGTGCTCAGTTAAGTGGGAACAGCTACTTAAGTAGGCCACTCAAGGTATTATTCTCTAGTTCATCTTTTAGTTATTCATTTCTGTTAATAGTTAATATTAGTTTATTGTTACTTATGAATTATAGATTCTATTTATTGTTTATTACGAGTGAATATCTAGGAACATGCATGGAATAAATATTAATGACACTTCAGAGGATAGTTTAGATGTTGTAGTAATTTTAATTAGGTTTTCAGTTTACTTTCATTAGGAATAGTTCAATATAGTTATTACTGTAGGTACCCATAGTAACTAAGGTTCAATTTTACTTTCGTTATTTTACAATTTCTATGAGTTTCCCGCAGCTATAATAACTTTAGCAGGTTAGTTTGAGTAGTTTGAGTCCATGAAGGCATATATCTTGTTGCACCATCATAAGCTTACGCTCCTTGGTCGATAATCTAATGTAGTCTTAAGCAGTGTCAAGTGGATTGTTCAATTTGTTAACCCTTTGAATTGAGTGACTTTCACCAAGTTTATAATGTGTAGATATGCAAATAATCCTAACTAACATAGTGCATCTAATTCTAATCAATTATCATCAAATTCTTCTATTAATCAAATAAAGTGGTTTATTAGATTAATTCACTAATGTCCATCATGTTTAATTAAATAAATCAATTTGCTTAATTAAATCCCCAAAGTCCTCTTATTTGATTACATAAATCAGGTGATTTAAATCAAATATCATAAATTTACTAACCCACTCAAAGTTAATTAAATTCTAAACTAATTAACTTTAATCACCTTCTAATCCTCAATAAATTCTCTAGCTTTTAACTCCCCAAGAGTTAAATCAACCCCTGATTAACTAACCCACTTGCACATTAAAATGGTTTCTTTTAATTAACTAATTACCTCATTTATCCTCTCAAAAGCATAGTCTAGGGAGTATTCCTTCATTGAATCCCTTTATTTCACTTTCTAACCACAAACAATTTCCCTCCAAAACATCTCAACCACATGCATTTCATGCCTCTTACATCTCAACCACATGCATTTAGTGCATCTTACATCTCAACCACATGCAAAGTGTGCTCAATGCTCACCCATTAGCATTGAGACAAGTGTCCCAATCTCATTGGCTCTCTTTTAGTCCCACATTCCTCCCATCTCTCCATTATTCAATCCTTCAACCTATAAATAGAAGCCACTTCTACTTGGAAAACATCCACAATCTTATGCATTTTCACTATAGGCACTTTTATCTCCATCACTTGCATCTTTGCATCTTCATCATTGGAAGCTTATCAAGGGGGTGGAAAAGGGAATCCTTTCCATATCAAAGGAGCACCACTCCCACTATGGGATAGGGTTTGATCATGTTTTAATGTGCTTTCATTTAGTTGTTTTTTTATATTTATCTTGTTTGCATAGGTAGCATGATTAAATATTTCATAGGAATGTTGGGTTTGCTTGTTTTCAATTGACTAACAGTACTAATGGTGGTCATTGTTTGAAGCTGTGTACCATGTAATTTTACCCTGCTGTAATGTGCAAACTAACTAAAAATGCAAGTGATAAAAGACTAAGGACACTTCAAGATTAGCCTAAAGAGTGATAAAACAAGAAAGAAAATAGATGAAACAAATGGAAATAGTTATACCTTCCTTGTTGTTGAAGACTCCTTGGTTGGCCCTTGATTTTGATGGATTTGTGTGCTCCTTAGATGGCTTCTTGAGTGGCTAAATGCAAGATTGAATATGCAAAATGATCAAAATGGATGGCTAAGTGATAGTAAATACTTGAGAATGCAAATTGGCAGCATAAGGTTGCTCAAAATGAAAGTGTTGAAAATTCCCTTGAGGAGGGGGTATTTATAGGAGAATTTGAATTCTCTAGAGAATTCAACGGTTGAGATTGATCCAACAAGGTCAAGATGAAGGGCTATGGTGGGTTGAGAACTCACAAG
>VDFB02157281.1:0-49311 GCA_007258455.2 Sequoia sempervirens | reverse complement strand
TCTCCCACTCCCTTCCTCTCTCTCTCTCTCTCAGGTATCTCTCTCACTCACTCACTCCGTCTATCTCTCGACCCTCTACCCTTAACTATCTACACTATAAATCTTAAAACAAACCAACTTTATTATAACATGAGTGCGTTATGAATAAGTAGAGACATGGACGTTTAGCAAGAAATAACACGCTCACGTTATAACGCAAGTGCATTTTTTATTGCATTAAAAATGGTAAAAAAACACAATATACATGTGATGTCGGCCTACATTCTGCATATTCTCCTGGTTTTGCACATGCTCTAACAAAAAGTAGCTTTTTAGTGATTGAGTGAAGTGTGCATGCATGATTTTTAGATTCCACCACCTTTTACATAATATTTCCATCACATTTGCATGAAATAGAAGAGTTTTCACGTTGAAAAGCATATAATATGAATTCAATTTCGAATTACATTGATAACTGATATACAATTGAAGTTTGGAGGGGAACAAGCTTTTGAAAAAGTCAAACTTTTGAGGATTTTGAGGAAAGAAGAAGCAAAGGCTGCATAATTGGGTAGAACTCCTCCATTTGAAACTTTGGTTTTTTAGGTATGTGAAGTCTTTGTACATTTTCTTTCATTCTATTATGGCTTTCTTTCATTTTTGTTGTTTTGCTTATTCCATGCTGATCAAATTATTTGTTTGTCATGTTACAACCTTAGGTTGTCAATGGAAATTTTAAATTACACAATTCTATACACTTTCCTATTACATTTTTAAACCACATCTCTTTGAGGCATTTTGTTAAATTTAACAATTGACTTTATTTGTGTATGCTTCCAAAGCTTTCATTGAGGTATTTTGTCAAATAGTTATACAAGCCAAATAATTGCCTTGTTTATGCTACCAAATTTTCCATACATGTCTCTAAAAAATTTGGAATATTCTCCTAATGTGGTAGGGGGAGGCCTACAACATACAAACAAACAACTCCAATCTACAAACAAATTTTCAATTTACAATTTCATCAGGACCTCTTCTTTCAACTAATTCAATTTTTTTAGGTTCTAGCATATCAAAGTCACTCAATCAGGTATAATTCCCCACACAACCTTCTCACTTCTCAGCGGACCGTGAAATCCAAAAATAGTCTTTAATTAGGTCTCAAAACAAAATATTTTCTAGGTTTTAGGACCTTGCATGCTCAAATAGGTTTCCAATACAAAAACCCTCAATTTGCTCATAAATATCTAGGTTTTTCTATACTTCACAACTCCAAGGTCTTCCAAGCCTGACCAAAGCATCAAACAAAATAAACCTTCACTAGGCCTTTAGCCTCATTAGATCTCAAAAACACCACTTTGGCTCCTCCTTTTCATGCCAAAAACTCACATTCTCAGCCTAAGATAACATCACCAGCCCTATAGATGCCTTACCACTATTAAAAGAAACTTGAAACTTGAAAACAACATATTACAGGCCTTTCCTCTGAATCACAAGTCACCACAGTAGGAGGAAAGGCTCCATCTTTTAAATTAAATTAAAACTCATACCTTGTTGGTCTGTACAGGCTGATCATGAAGAATGGAGTTTTTCGTTCACTGAAACAACCAAAGGAGTCTCAAAATAGATTGAAGTCCAAGTTAAGACCTGCCACCATAGTGATTTAAGAATTTATAATCATGGGAGGCCTGCACTGGGTCATATACAGGAAAAATAAACTAAAAACATAGAAAAAATACTTGAAAGTCCACAATTTAGGTGTTGAGTAGAGCACCAAATCCTTAAAATAAATTCATTGAACCCTTTATTTGGGCTTGTATGATGTTTTTATACATTTTCAAATTAGGATTCCCAACTTTCTTCACACCCATAACCACCCTTGAACCACCAAACCTTCATTAAGCCTAAAAGTACTAGTATTAGCAATGGTTTGCTTAATAAGCTTCATTATGCAAATTTGTTGTTCTACAGACCTAGGACCATTTAGACACCTTTATTTTACCCATTACAGCCTTTCAACATATCTAACAATCACTGATGCTTGTTTTGTACCAAACTGCATAAATTATCAAGTTTTTTGCACTTTTAAGGGCCCAAATTAGCCCACTTTTACAAAGGGACCACCTTCAAAACTTGTCCAAATATCCTAAAACCCTAGGGAAACACTTTATCTCTATCAAAAATTTAAATTATAGAATTATATTGCAGAGATTCAATCATTTACCACCCAAACCATAAAACCCTCTCCCTAGGCTTAGAAATTGTATGTTTTATTGAAAGTAGCACTTGCCAAACACTCCAAAACATGAAAAGTAGCTCATGCTCAATCTAACATAAAATAACACTGACCAACTCAAAAACTCAATTTTAGTCACCAAAAGCTCAATTTTATTAAGGAAGCCCCAGTTATAGATGGAGAAAACATCGAATACCCTACAGGCTCAGTTGTTGTTACTGGAACGTGGCTTAGAAGGTACCCACATAAGAGTGTTAAACATTGGTTGTTTGAGGACTTTGAAAGGCATCGTAATATTCTTCATTACTTGAACCTTTTTGTGGCATCCAATGTTTGTTTGAGCAAATATGGGGTAGACCTTTGAACAAGACCTTGTGGAAGGTCCGTGAGTCTAACCATGAGGCAATACTTGACACAATAAAGAGTAGAGTAGATCTAGATAGTTCATTGGATTAATTTGTAAGTATATGCACAATGTTTCTTATTAATTTATATTTGTATCCACATTAATTTTTTTGATGCCAATGCTATCATGTATTATTTTACTTTGCATATCTGTAAGTAACTCAGTAAACATTGAATGGTGTCCCCTTGCAAAAAATGCAGATTTATGAGCCATCCAAGAGAATCCCTATATTGATGATCTTGACAAATCTCAATTATGATTTTCAACCATTACAAAAGTGTGTGCAAAGCTTGGTGAGGGAATTTCAAGTTATTCATTTGAATTTAACCTTATCATGAGCACCTATGATGTAAACATTATAGGAGCATCTCGAATTTCAAGATATTCTAGATTCATGATAGGTATTGTGTGCAATAGGTATCTTGGAACTTTCTATGAAAATGTATGAGTAGGAGTGACTAAGTGGAGAAAGTTCCATATCAATTTCCATTGGACAGGTTGTTTGTTATAAATAGAGTCGGTCAGATCGAAATGCAGTTAGATTATCAAAGGGTAAAAATCAACATGATCTGACAAATCGAATTGAGTGTGTGAAGCTTTGTGAGGAATCTCAAGTTTCTCATTTGGAAGTTAACCTCTAAATGAGAACCTATGATGTAAGGGCATTATAAGAGAATCTCAGTCTTGAGTGACATTGTAAAATATATGTGAAACAGTACTTCAAGGCATTGTAATGAGATTTACTTTATGTGGCATTTCTTGAAACCAATAAAATTTGGTGTGCAGGGGCACCAAGGTTATTATTGAAAATTTGGTTCCGCATAAATATTTTAAGTTAGTTTGTGTTTTGGGTTTTGTCAAGGAATTGAATAAAAGGTCATAAAAACGAAATCCATAGTGATTTATAATGTAGCAGTCGTAATTTAGTTACAAAGAAAGTTAGGCATGATTGGAAGATGTTGAATCATTTGTAAAAGGCTATTTAAGTCAATATTTGAATTTTTAGCCTTTTGAAGAAAAATGTTTGAATATGGTTGTAAATGTACTATTAGTGACATTGAGATTGTTAACCTTCAGAGAGTAGTAGTATTTATGTTGATGAAATTTCCTTTAGATGCAAGGATTCAAAGCACATCAACCATGTGGTACAAATGATTAAATCTCAGAGATGATCTATAGCAATGAAAGAGTTTGAAAAGGCAGAGAGAGCTACACTGGTGACTCGGGAGAAACTTTAGTGATGTAGAGTCAAGGTGGAGAAGACTCAAACAAATCAGATTTCAGTAAATCAACAACCTTTGTTATTTCATTTGGCCATCTTGGAACAACTACTAACAAAAAGGCTTCCAAACTCAACAATTTGGATTAAATTTTAGATAATTCCTCTTAAGGACCATCTCATCATCAATATAGAATCTACTCAAACCCCCAACACCATTCCCAAGCCAGACATACAAGGTTTCTTTGCAATTTCTTGGAGATTCTTCAAACTGCCCTGCAAAAAGGCTACAAAATTAGCCCTATTTTATAAACAAACTGCTCTTTAAACTTCTTCTAACCCTACAAGCTCTTGAATAGTCATCAAATAGGTCACAAAACTCCCAATTCCATAGGTTTTAGAAAAGCACTCAACCTCTAAGCCATAATTTCTTAAAACCCTCAATTTCCTAACAAATACTTAGGGTTTTTAGCATCTCACAACTCGAAGGCCTTCCAAACCTCACCAAAGAATCAAAAAAGTTTTTTAGGGTCTGTACACACATAATAAACCTTCACCTGGCCTTTAGACTTAGTAGATCTCAAAAACATCATTTTGGTTCCTCCATTTCAAGCCAAAAGCTCACATTCTCAGCCTAAAACAACATCACCAACCCTATAAACGCCTTAACATTATTAAAAGAGTTAAGAAAACTTGAAAATAACACATTGTAAACCTTTCCTTTGAGTCACAATTCACCATAGTAGGAGGAAGGGCTGCATCAAAAAAATTAAAGTAAACTCATACCCTGTAGGTCTGTACACGCTGAATAAAGAATAATGGATTTTCCTTTCACTAAAACAACCAAAGGTGTATCAAAATAGATTGAAATCTAGGTTAAGACCTGATACCAAAATTTTTCATCAATTTATATTCATAAGAGGCCTCTACTAGGCCGTACAAAAAGAAAAGAAACTCAAAAACTCAAAAAAATGTTGAAATTCCACAGTTTTAGGCATTGTGAAGAGCACCAATCTTCAAAAAAACTATTGATTGAACCCCCATTCAAGCTTGAATGATGTTTTTAATACATTTGAAATGAGAATAATTTCCCTTCAATTCCCATAACTACCTTTGAACCACCAAACCCTTATTAAGCCTACAAATACTAGTATTTAACAATGGTCTTGCTTAATAAGCTTTATCATGCAAATTTATTATTCTAAAGGCCTAGGACAACTTAGACACCCTTATAACATTACTTTTAGACCTTTATCTACACTACCACCTACTTTTTACATAATTTTCCTTTATGGAAATATCAACAATTATTTAATTCAAGAGTGCTTTTGCACATTTGTCCACCCTAACCTACTAATTCCCAAAGTACATAAAAGATTGGTCTATTAGACCTTATTCAAGACAAAAATACCTCAACATACTAACATTTACCAAATATCCTCCCAGTTTACCATCAAAAAATCACAAATTGAGGGTGAGGTGTGGGTGCTCTTGCACCATTCAACTTTCAAAAACAAAGTCAATTAGGCTAGCAGACGTCTGGATCGGGTTAGCATTTGGTGGAAGAGGAAGAAAGATGACTAGAACTCTAGAGGCTCACCACACTAGATTTTGGTATTCAACCATGAGAGTAGAAGAGAGAGTTGATATCATGTATCAAAACATTAAGCATGCATTCTTCCAACCAACGGAGAAGGAGATGATTACTTTGCTTCATTTTGATTTGCATAAGCATATCAAGGCATGGAAACCAAGAAGACCAAGAATGTCCAGTTTTATGTGGAGGTAATTGATGTGGTCCAAAATTTAGGAGGGTCAAGAAGGTCAATGTATGATCTTGATGATATTGAGGAAGAACAACAAGAGAGGGACATGAAAAATAAAATCAATACAAAGTTTCAAGGATTTGTCAAGCGAGTAAGAGAGCTATGGGAGCAGCCTCATCTAAAATTGTTTGAACTAGAATTTGATATGTACCATTTATAGAGCTTGGTTTTCATGGAGTTCCTTTCAAAGCCTTTGCTTTTATTATTCTTATGGTAAATTGTTTGGTAGAGTTGGTGGAGTTACCTTTCTTAGTAATCGCTATTAGTGAGATTGAGATTGTTAACCTTGAGAGAGTAGGACTTGGGAAAAAGGAATTTGATATGGATATTTCTTTCAAAGACTTCAGGTGGGATTTAGTCTATATTGACGCCATTCCTCAATCTTCACTTGATGGCATCAAGAAATGGCTGAACTCCATGGTTATAAAGTATTATGAAAGCAGAATGAACTTGTACTAGTAGCCAATTTTGAAGACTATTACTGATGATATTCAACCATGAGAGCAGAAGAGAGAGTTGATATCATGTATCAAAACATTAAGAATGCATTCTTCCAGCTAACGGAGAAGGAGGTGATTACTTTGATTCATTTTCATTTGCATAACCATATCAAGGCATGGAAACTGAAAGGAAATAAAAAAGAGCAATGGAAAGTACTAATAAAGAGCAATTGTTTGAAGGAAAGAGATTACCAAATAAATTGAAGTAGCCAAACCAAACACCACCAAAGCAAGAGAGACACAAGAATTTGTTAAGGGGAAAAAACAAGAAAAAACCCCAATATTATGAATGGAGGCAAAATGCCTAAAGAATAATACAAAGAGAGAGAGAGCTTCAGCCTTAGCTTGCTTGCATGAGTCTTGAAGAATGAGATGAGAGGCACCCAATAAGTAGAGGTGAGAAGAAGGAGTTAGAATGTAACTCCCAACCAATGAATGCCACCATTCATCTATGTGTGTGCAAAGTGTCACCTCTTAAGGAGGTGGTTACAAATATTCCTTAATAAAGGAATTAAAAATAAGTCATCCTCACACATGTGTGAGATGACAAAAAGACAAAAGACTTGTAGGGATTCCTTTGGAATATTCCTACAAGTTAATAAAAAATTACAATTAAAGAATAACCTTTACCAAGTAAAGATTAATCTTCTAACATCCCCCCTTAAGCTTTACTTGGGGAGGTTACATCAAACCCTTTAATGGGTTGTAATCCAAGATTTTAACAATGGAAGAGAAATTTATCTTTACAAAGAGCTTTGGTGAGAATATCTGCAACTTGATCTTCACCTTTACAATACAAAAGAGAAATTTGCGTGTCTTCAATTTGCTCTCTAATGAGATGATGTTGAAGAGCAATGTGCTTGGTCCTTGCATGAAAAATTGGATTCTTTGCCAAAGCAATAGCACTTTGATTATCACAATATAAAGGAGTAGGATCCTTTGAGGTAGACCCAAGTCTTCAAGTAATCTTCTTAACCATAATGCTTCTTTAGATGCATTTGTACAACCTTTATATTCAGCTTCTGTAGAACAAAGAGAAGTAGATTGTTTTTTCTTACTATTCGATGAGATTGCACCTGATCCAACAAAGAAACAATAACCACAAGTGGATCTCCCATCATTGGGACCACCTCCTAAATCTAAATCAGTATAACCTTTTATAGAAAAATCACAATTTGAATCGTAAAAGAGACCAAGATTAAGAGTGCCTTTGACATATCTTAAAATTCTTTTTGCAACTTTAAAATGAGTTTTTTGTGGTTTAGACATAAATCTAGAAACCAATCCAACACTTTAGGTGTTTTCCAATTTTGCATAAAAATAATAATGTAATATGCCCAAATCACTCATTTGAAATTGTTGATTGAGTTGAGACTTAACATCACTAAGCAAAATGTTAGAACTAGAAGTGACAATTAAATCATCAACATATAAAATAATAATCACAATATCATTTCACTATGCTTAATATATAAATTTGGATCATTTTTACTTTTAATGAAACCATGAGATAGAAAGAAAGGATAACCCAAATTATAAAATGTCAATATATCTAGACATTGCAATAATAGTTCTAGGTTTCCTCTCACTACATCATTTGTTGTATTGTAAAGGGAAATTGTATCAAGATTAATAATAAAGGACTTTGAAAATTAGTCCTAAAGATGGTTTTAAAAACCATATTGCCTTCAATAAAATAATGAAACATAAAAGTTTCAAGAACTTGATCCCCATCAATTAAGAAAATAGATCTAAGTTCAACATAAATAAGTAAGTGCATACCATCAAAGTGGATGGAAATATTTTCCATGGGTCCCAAAAAAAAACTCCAATGAGACTTGATAAAATATATGATTCATTATAGATAGGGCTCCCTATGCAACATTACTGCAAATGTGACTAGCACAAAAATTATATGTAAAGGCTCCATTGAGACTTGATAAAGTGATTAACTTGCAAAACATATATAGATGGAATAAATCCATCAAGAAGGCAAATACTCCAATGAGCTTTTAATTTTCAAAAATATATAGATGAAATAAATCCATCAAAAAGACAAATTGACCAATAAGGCCCAATATCAAATTAATGAGACACAATAAAATATCAAATTCCCTTTTTCAAAACAACATAATTGTAGTTGAGAAGGAAACACTAGATTTGTTTTAAATATTGTAATAGATCAAGACTTAGGTAGAGAGAATGATAATTTCTCAAGCCACAAATCAATCCACCTTAAGTTATAAATAATAATAATAATAATATTTAAAAAAATTGTGATGGAATAATGGGAAATGCATGCTATGAAGAGAATAATTATTAAGTATAAATAAGTCATTTAAGATGATATTCATGCATTCATGACTACATGAATATCCCCTTTTCATATTCCAAATATAATTGAGTAAAAACAAGTACACTATTATTGGGTTGATCAAGTCCAATAATAAAATACTTGTGAAGTTATTTAAAAAATAAACTATTTATGTGAAGTATCATGTTGAGATGCACTTGAATCATTAACCCATTCAAAAGGTTTAGAAACATTAAAACTACATGTAAAAGCACGTCTAGATTGACTACCATTGTTATGAAACTGTTGATTATTTTGATTCATATGTTTTTTCTCATTTTTCTTTTTAAAACAAGTATTTTGCCAATGACCATCCTTATTGCAATAAGTGCAATGTGGTCTCTTAGAAGAGTTAAACTCTCTAGGATCATTGCCATTATTATAATGAGGTTTAAAATTTTGCTTATGATTAGATAAGAAAGCATGTTCATTAGACTTAAGAGTACCAAACTGAATTAACTTAGCCTCTTCTTGTCTTAATAAATCATAAAAAATATCATAAGTTAACTAAGTAGCTAAAGAAGGAATAGCTAATTGAGCATGAATATTAGTAATGAATTGCTGAAATTGTCTAGGAAGACACTTTTTAAGAATAAGATGAATTAATCTAAGATTATCTAATTTAACTCCTAAACCATCCAATTGACTATTTAAAGCATCAAATTTCAATAAAAATTCATCCATAGACTTAAAATCAGAATACCTCAAATCTTCAAGTTGATCTTGAATTTGAATTTTTCTTGATTCATTTGTACTATCATAAATTGTTTTGAGTTTGTCCCATGCTTCATAGGCAGTTGTACATGTCCCAATGTGAACATAAAGTTCAGGTGACATGGAGATACCTATGAGGCCAAGGGCTTCTTCATTTTTTAGATTCCATTTTTCGATTTCATCTTTGGATGCAGATGAACCTGGTTTAGATTTATGATCTGTAGCTACATCTAAAAGATGTTTAAACCAAAAAATAAAGCATATATGAGTTTTCCAAGAATGATAGTTAGAAGAATTTAATTTAATTTCAGGAATTAAAGTTGACATGATTGCCAAAAATAAAAAATCACAACTTTTTGAGAAAAATAATAAGTATTGTAAATATTTGCTTAAAAAAAATACCACTTTTGATTAAAAACAATCTCCTTTTAGTTAGAGAAAAAGTAAATATCTTATATTTGTAAAATAATCAATCTAAAAAGATATATAATTAAATAATATCAATATAAATTAGATTTTAAAAAAAATTAATTGATTTAAATATAAAATTAAATTAAGAATATAAATTATGAAAAATTACTAAAGTTATATAATATTAATTTAAAACTAATAAATAAAACTACATTAAAGTTTTAAAGTTATAAACTAATAAATATGAAATGAAAGATTTAAAAGATTAAACTTTTTTTAAAACCTTAAAAATAGGAAGATTCTTTAAAAAGAGGAAAAACACATTTTTCATAAAAAGAAACTTTTACCTCCTACGTGGGAGGGAAAGATTTTTCATTTAAAATGAAATCTTTTTTTTAAAACAAAAGAGATTTTACCTCTTTTCCCTCTGCTTTTTTGAAAGGAAATAGAAAAGAGACAAGTAAGAGGTGAAGTGTGAGGAGAAGCAACAGCAAGGGTTTTGAGAGACGAAGCAGCAGGCCAGAGGGGATATTTAGCAGCTTTTTCGAAGCAGCAGGCCAGAGGGGATATTTAGCAGCTTTTTCAAGGGCCAAGATTACAACAAAAAGCCATGGTTCGAGCAACAGAGGGGCAAGGGCTGCAAAAGTTTTTTTATTTGAATTTATTATTTACTGTATGAATAAAAATTTGGGTTTTAGATATTTATTTATTATTTAAAAAAAAACTTCTGTAAGAACGTGTCAAGTTTGAAAAAGAAAGATTTATTTGATTTATTTGAAAAGATTTCTAAACTAGGGTTAGAGCTTAAAAAAATTGATTTTTTTTCAGAAATTCGAACATGCAAAGATGCAAATATGTAGAATATAGAGATTTTTTTTTTAGAGATTTGCAAAAAGCAGATTAGTCTTTTTTTAAAAAAATAAAATAAAATTGGAACTAGGGTTAGATCCGTAAAAAAAAAATTATTTACAGAAATTGATTTTTTTTACAGAAATTTGAACATGCAAATTATGACATACAGAAATAAAAAAAAAAATTAAAAAGATTGAACTATAATCCTTTATTTGAGGGTTTCTAAAAATCTGCAAAAAAATAAACATGCATGCAAATTATAATGGATTTTTTTTACAGATCTAATATACAGATTTGCAAAAAAAATAGATTAGCTTTTTTCTAAAAATAATTTCTGAACTAGAGTTACAGCCCCTAAAAAAATTGATTTTTTACAAAAATTTTAATATGCAAAAAATGGATTTTTAAATTTTTCTGCAAAAATAAATAAATAAATCATGCATGCAAAATATATTGCACAAATTTGAAATTTGAAAAACTTAGAAATATTTAGATAAGAAATCCTGCACAATGGTTAGAAAAATATATCAAACAAAAAACAAGATTAGACTTTTGGCTCTTCTCTTTTTCTCTTTGAGTGCCTCCAATGGTGTGTTGAAAAATCTGGTAAACCTTCAACAATGTAGCTCACAAAATATTAGTAATACCAAGCTCTGACACCATGAAAGGAAATAAAAAAGAGCAATGGAAAGTACTAATAAAGAGCAATTGTTTGAAGGAAAGAGATTACCAAATAAATTGAAGTAGCCAAACCAAACACCACCAAAGCAAGAGAGACACAAGAATTTGTTAAGGGGAAAAAACAAGAAAAAACCCCAATATTATGAATGGAGGCAAAATGCCTAAAGAATAATACAAAGAGAGAGAGAGCTTCAGCCTTAGCTTGTTTGCTTGAATCTTGAAGAATGAGAGGAGAGGCACCTCAATAAGTAGAGGTGAGAAGAAGGAGTTATAATGTAACTCCCAACTCAATGAATGCCACCATTCATCTATGTGTGTGCAAAGTGTCACCTCTTAAGGAGGTGGTTACAAATATTCCTTAATAAAGGAATTAAAAATAAGTCATCCTCACACATGTGTGAGATGACAAAGAATGAAAAAAGACTTGTAGGGATTCCTTTGGAATATAATTACAATTAAAGAATAACCTTTACCATGTAAAGATTAATCTTCTAACATCCCCCTTGCTTCTTTACTTGGGAGTACATCAAACCCTCAATGGGTTGTAATCCAAGATTTTACAATGCAGCAGAAATTTATCTTTACAAAGAGCTTTCGTGAGAATATCCGTGAACTTGATCTTCACAATACAAAAGAGAAATTTGCTTGTCTTCAATTTGCTCTAATGGTACAAATGATACGTTGAAGAGCAATGTGCTTGGTCCTTGCATGAGAAATTGGATTCTTTGCCAAAGCAATAGCACTTTGATTATCACAATATAAAGGAGTAGGATCCTTTGAGGTAGACCCAAGTCTTCAAGTAATCTTCTTAACCATAATGCTTCTTTAGATGCATTTGTACAACCTTTATATTCAGCTTCTGTAGAACAAAGAGAAGTAGATTGTTGTTTCTTACTATTCGATGAGATTGCACCTGATCCAACAAAGAAACAATAACCACAAGTGGATCTCCCATCATTGGGATCACCTCCTAAATCTAAATCAGTATAACCTTTTATAGAAAAATCACAATTTGAATCATAAAAGAGACCAAGATTAAGAGTGCCTTTAACATACCTTAAAATTCTTTTTGCAACTTTAAAATGAGTTTTTTGTGGTTTAGACATAAATCTAGAAACCAATCCAACACTTTAGGTGTTTTCCAATTTTGCATAAAAATAATAATGTAATAGGCCCAAATCACTCATTTGAAATTGTTGATTGAGTTGAGACTTAACATCACTAAGCAAAATGTTAGAACTAGAAGTGACAATTAAATCATCAACATATAAAATAATAATCACAATATCATTTCACTATGCTTAATATATAAATTTGGATCATTTTTACTTTTAATGAAACCATGAGATAGAAAGAAAGGATAACCCAAATTATAAAATGTCAATATATCTAGACATAGCAATAATAGTTCTAGGTTTCCTCTCACTACACCATTTGTTGTAATGTAAAGGGAAATTGTGTCAAGATTAATAATAAAGGACTTTGAAAATTAGTCCTAAAGATGGTTTTTAAAAAAACCCATAGTTCCTTAGTAAAAAAAAATCAATATCAATAGTCCTAATAATGGTATAAAAACCATATTGCCTTCAAAAAAAAAAATAATGAAACATAAAAGTTTCAAGAACTTGATCCCCATCAATTAAGAAAATAGATCTAAGTTCAACATAAATAAGTAAGTGCATACCATCAAAGTGGATGGAAATATTTTCCATGGGTCCCAAAAAAAAACTCCAATGAGACTTGATAAAATATATGATTCATTATAGATAGGGCTCCCTATGCAACATTACTGCAAATGTGACTAGCACAAAAATTATATGTAAAGGCTCCATTGAGACTTGATAAAGTGATTAACTTGCAAAACATATATAGATGGAATAAATCCATCAAGAAGGCAAATACTCCAATGAGCTTTTAATTTTCAAAAATATATAGATGAAATAAATCCATCAAAAAGACAAATTGACCAATAAGGCCCAATATCAAATTAATGAGACACAATAAAATATCAAATTCCCTTTTTCAAAACAACATAATTGTAGTTGAGAAGGAAACACTAGATTTGTTTTAAATATTGTAATAGATCAAGAATTAGGTAGAGAGAATGATAATTTCTCAAGCCACAAATCAATCCACCTTAAGTTATAAATAATAATAATAATATTTAAAAAAATTGTGATGGAATAATGGGAAATGCATGCTATGAAGAGAATAATTATTAAGTATAAATAAGTCATTTAAGATGATATTCATGCATTCATGACTACATGAATATCCCCTTTTCATATTCCAAATATAATTGAGTAAAAACAAGTACACTATTATTGGGTTGATCAAGTCCAATAATAAAATACTTGTGAAGTTATTTAAAAAATAAACTATTTATGTGAAGTAACATGTTGAGATGCACTTGAATCATTAACCCATTCAAAAGGTTTAGAAACATTAAAACTACATGTAAAAGCACGTCTAGATTGATTACCATTGTTATGAAACTGTTGATTATTTTGATTCATATGTTTTTTCTCATTTTTCTTTTTAAAACAAGTATTTTGCCAATGACCATCCTTATTGCAATAAGTGCAATGTGGTCTCTTAGAAGAGTTAAACTCTCTAGGATCATTGCCATTATTATAATGAGGTTTAAAATTTTGCTTATGATTAGATAAGAAAGCATGTTCATTAGACTTAAGAGTACCAAACTGAATTAACTTAGCCTCTTCTTGTCTTAATAAATCACGAAAAATATCATAAGTTAATTGAGTAGCTAAAGAAGGAATAGCTAATTGAGCATGAATATTAGTAATAAATTGTTGAAATTGTCTAGGAAGACACTTTTAAGAATAAGATGAATTAATCTAAGATTATCTAATTTAACTCCTAAACCATCCAATTGACAATTTAAAGCATCAAATTTCAATAAAAATTCATCCATAGATTTAAAATCAGAATACCTCAAATCTTCAAGTTGATCTTGAATTTGATTTTTTCTTGATTCATTTGTACTATCATAAATTGTTTTGAGTTTGTCCCATGCTTCATAGGCAGTTGTACATGTCCCAATGTGAACATAAAGTTCAGTGGACATGGAGATACCTATGAGGCCAAGGGCTTCTTCATTTTTGAGATTCCATTTTTTGATTTCATCTTTGGATGCAGATGAACCTGGTTTAGATTTAAGATCTGTAGCTACATCTAAAAGATGTTTAAACTGAAAAATAAAGCATATATGAGTTTTCCAAGAATGATAGTTAGAAGAATTTAATTTAATTTCAGGAATTAAAGTTGACATGATTGCCAAAAATAAAAAATCACAATTTTATGAGAAAAATAATAAGTATTGTAAATATTTGCTTACAAAAAAAAATACCACTTTTGATTAAAAACAATCTCCTTTTAGTTAGAGAAAAAATAAATATCTTATATTTGTAAAATAATCAATCTAAAAGGATATATAATTAAATAATATCAATATAAATTGGATTTAAAAATAAAATAAAAAATTAATTAATTTAAATATAAAATTAAATTAAGAATATAAATTATGAAAAATTACTAAAGTTATATAATATTAAGTTAAAACTAATAAATAAAACTACATTAAAGTTTTAAAGTTATAAACTAATAAATATGAAATGAAAGATTTAAAAGCTTAAACTTTTTTTAAAACCTTAAAAATAGGAAGATTCTTTAAAAAGAGGAAAAACACATTTTTCATAAAAAGAAACTTTTACCTCCTATGTGGGAGGGAAAGATTTTTCATTTAAAATGAAATCTTTTTTTAAACAAAAGAGATTTTACCTCTTTTCCCTCTGCTTTTTTTTGAAAGGAAATAGAAAAGAGGCAAGTAAGAGGTGAAGTGTGAGGAGAAGCAGCAGCAAGGGTTTTGAGAGACGAAGCAAAGAAAGCCGGGGATATTTAGCAGCTTTTTCGAAGCAGCAGGCCAGAGGGGATATTTAGCAGCTTTTTCAAGGGCCAAGATTACAACAAAAAGCCATGGTTCGAGCAACAGAGGGGCAAGGGCTACAAATTTTTTTTTATTTGAATTTATTATTTACTGTATGAATACAAATTTGGTTTGGATATTTATTTTATTATTTTAAAAAAACTCAGAAGAAGGTGTCAAGTTTGAAAAAGAAGGATTTATTTGATTTATTTGAAAAGATCTCTAAATTAGGGTTAGAGCTTTAAAAAAAATGATTTTTTTTTACAGAAATTCGAACATGCAAAGATGCAAATATGTAGAATATAGAGATTTTGTTTTTTTAGAGGATTTGCAAAAAGGTGAGATTAGTCTTTAAAAAATAAAAATAAAATTGGAACTAGGGTTAGATCCGTAAAAAAAAGCAAATTTATTTACAGAAATTGATTTTTTTTACAGAAATTTGAACATGCAAATTATGACATACAAAAATAAAAAAAATTTAAAAAAGACTGAACTATAATCCTTTATTTGAGGGTTTCTAAAAATCTGCAAAAGAATAAACATGCATGCAAATTATAATGGATTTTTTTATAGATCTAATATACAGATTTGCAAAAAAAATAGATTATCTTTTTTTCTAAAAAGAATTTCTGAACTAGAGTTAGAGCCCCTAAAAAAATTGATTTTTTACAAAAATTTTAATATGCAAAAAATGGATTTTTAAATTTTTATGCAAAAATAAATAAATAAATCATGCATGCAAAATATATTGCACAAATTTGAAATTTGAAAAACTTAGAAATATTTAGATAAGAAATCCTGCACAATGGTTAGAAAAATATATCAAACAAAAAACAAGATTAGACTTTTGGCTCTTCTCTTTTTCTCTTTGAGTGCCTCCAATGGTGTGTTGAAAAATCTGGTAAACCTTCAACAATGTAGCTCACAAAATATTAGTAATACCAAGCTCTGATACCATGAAAGGAAATAAAAAAGAGCAATGGAAAGTACTAATAAAGAGCAATTGTTTGAAGGAAAGAGATTACCAAATAAATTGAAGTAGCCAAACCAAACACCACCAAAGCAAGAGAGACACAAGAATTTGTTAAGGGGAAAAAACAAGAAAAAACCCCAATATTATGAATGGAGGAAAAATGCCTAAAGAATAATACAAAGAGAGAGAGCTTCAGCCTTAGCTTGCTTGCATGAGTCTTAAAGAATGAGAGGAGAGGCACCTCAATAAGTAGAGGTGAGAAAGAGGAGTTAGAATGTAACTCCCAACCCAATGAATGCCACCATTCATCTATGTGTGTGCAAAGTGTCACCTCTTAAGGAGGTGGTTACAAATATTCCTTAATAAAGGAATTAAAAATAAGCCATCCTCACACATGTATTTAATGCAGTGACTGGGATTCCCTTGAACATCTCCTACAAGTTAATAAAAATTACAATTAAAGAATAACCTTACTCAAGTAAAGATTAATCTTCTAACGCGTAAACCAAGAAGACCAACAATGATGTTGGGAATTTTATGTGGAGGCAATGGATGTATCCAAACTTCTAAGAGGGGAAAGAAGGTCAATGTATGATTGTTAACCTTGAGAGTATTTATGTTGAGGAAATTTCCTTTAGATGCAAGGACTTGTAGTACATCAACCACATGTGGTACAAATGATTAAATCCTAGAGATAATCGGAGCAACAAGAGTTTGGAAAAGGCATACATAGCAACACCCGTGACTCGTGAGAAAACTTCAGCCAAAAACAAAGTCAATTAATGCGTGCATCGCAGTGGACGGGCCAACATTTGGTGGAAGAGGAAGAAAGACTGGAACTCGGAGGCCCACCCATACTCAGATTTTAGTATTAAACCATGAGAGTAGATGAGAGAGCTGATATCATGTATCAAAACATATATGCATTCTTTCCAAATTTGTAGCAAAGAAGGAGATGATTACTTTGTTTCCATTTTCATTTGCATAACCATATCAAGGCATGGGAACCAAGAAGACCAAGGATGCCAAGTTTTATGTGGGAGGGTAATGGATGTGGTCCAAAGAGAGGGGACAAGAAGGTCAATGTATGATTGCAGGGAGCACCATTCAATAATAGGTTTTGTCTTATCAAGGAAAATAAGAGTAGAATATCATCAATTTACTAAAACTCAAGCCCCAACTTGTACATTTGAAGGTTTTGAGTCAATAAAAATGGCTTTTTGACCCATTCCTCTTCTTTTAGCCTCTGTAACTTGAGGAATGGGTTTTCACTAACATTATTAGGGTGTGGGAATGATGTGTTAGTGTTGGGGAGGTTTGAAAGTGAGATGGGTGTGAAACCCATGTGTGTAAAAGTGAGTTTTCTTTAAGAAAAATGGTGGTTTTGAAGAGTCATATTATTTTTTTGTGTAGGGAAGTGTTATTTTATGATTGTTTAAGCTTGTGTAGGGTATCAAAAACTTGTTTGAGTAATTTTTATGTTGTGGTTAGCTTTGGAAGTATCATTTTCAATAAACCCCTAGGGTTTAGGCTACAATAGAAGGTTTTGTGGTTTACCCATTGTATAGTGGTATAACTAAGATATGATTGTGGATTTTGAAGTTTTGACACCTTAGAATTGTTGACCCAAGATTTGGTAAGGTTTGGATAAGTTTAAAGTATAGACCCTTTGTTCAACTGGATCGATCCCTTAAGGGTCTAAAGGGAAAAATGGTTGCAAACTTCAGCATGAGATTACTCAGACACCATGATGCTTAGAAAATTTTGAAGGATCACACTGGGCCCCTCTAAAATATCCTCTCTCAATTTTCATTATCTCGAAGTGGTTTTCTCATGGTGTCCAGTTTTCAGTTGATGGAAAAAGTGTCAAATGGAAGTAGTGGAAAGTTGCAAGGTGGTGCAACTTTCATTCTGCAACTCGTGTGACCAAACAGACTATTCCAACACGTCTGAATATGAATTTTTAAGCTAGGAATGGTCCTCTTTCACACCCAAACACGCGAAATCGCTCTAAGCTATGTTCAACCGGATCGATCCCTGAAGGGTCCAAAGGATAAAATGGCTATAAACTTCAACATGACATTACTCAGACACTATGATGCTTAGAAACTTCTCATCTAATCCCATGGGATTGTGTTGGGCTCCTCTACAATAAACTCTCTCAGTTTTTGTCATCTCAGAGTGGTTTTCTCGTGGTGTCCATTTTTCAATTGATGAAAAAAGTGTCAAATGGAAGTAGTGGAAAGTTGCAAGGTGGTGCAAATTTCATTCTGCAACTCATGTGACCAAATAGACTGTTCCAACATGTCTGAATAGACATGTTTATGCTAGGCATGGTCCTCTTTCGTACCCAAACATATGGAATCACTCTGAGCTATGTTCAACCAGATCAATCCCTTAAGGGTCCAAAGGGAAAAATGGTTGCAAACTTCAACATGAGGTTACTCAGACACCATGATGCTTAGAAAATTCTCATCTAATCTGATGGGATTATGTTGGGCCCCTCTCCAATAACCTCTCTCAATTTTCATTATCTCGTAGTGTTTTTCTCATGGTGTCCAATTTTCAATTGATGAAAAAAGTGTCAAATGGAAGCAGTGGGAAGTTGCAAAGTGGTGCAACTTTCTGCAACTCATGTGACCAAACAGAATGTTCCAACACATATGAATAGGAATTTTTACTCTAGGAATGGTCATCTTTTGCACCCAAACATGCGGAATTGCTCCGAGCTATGTTCAACTAGAGCAATCCCTTAAGGGTCCAAAGGGAAAAATGGCTGCAAACTTCAGCATGAGGTTACTCAGATACCGTGATGCTTAGAAACTTCTCATATGATCTAATGGGATCATGTTGGGCTTCTCTACAATAACCTCTCTCAATTTTCGTTATCTCAGATTGGTTTTCCTGCGGTGTCCAATTTTTAGTTGATGAAAAAAGTGTCAAATGGAAGCAATGGAAAGTTGCAAAGTGGTGCAACTTTCATTCTGCAACTCATGCGACCAAATGGATTGTTCCAACATATATGAATAGGAATTTTTACACTAGGAATGGTCTTTTTTTGCACCCAAACACATGGAATCACTCTAAGCTACGTTCAACCTGATCGATCCCTTAAGGGTCTAAAGGGCAAAATGGCTACAAACTTCAACATGAGGTTACTCGGACACTGTGATGCTTAGAAACTTCTCGTCTGATCCCATGGGATCATGTTGGGCCCTTCTACAATAACTTCTTAGTTTTCATTACCTAAAAGTTGTTTTCCTGTGGTGTCAAGATTTTAATTGATGGAAAAAGTGTCAAATGGAAGCAGTGGAAAGTTGCAAAGTGGTGCAACTTTCATTCTGCTACTCATGTGACCAAACAGACTATTCCAACACATCTGAATAAGAATTTTAATGCTAGACATGGTCCTCTTTCTCACCCAAACATGTGGAGTCGCACTAAAATATGTTCAACTAGATCAATCCCTTAAGGGTTTGAGTGTAGTATGTTGAAATAGGCCATTCCACCTATTGTTAAGACCGTTTCTCGATGATATGGGCCCGGTGTAAGTAGGATAGGGAGTAGGAATAAGAAAATATCATTAGTAAGGGCATTGGAAGAGATTACTAATGCTTCCCTTGTTAAAAATTCAAAATTGAGGCCCCTTAAAAGCAAGGCTAGAAGAGGTGAAAAAAAGAAATTGCTTGAAAATAAGTTAGAATAGGTTGGAAATAGGGTAATATTATGGATTTTGATGTGTTTAAAAGGTCTGCAAGGATAGGGGAGGTCAAAATTATGTTATGGCATGACATGCCCTAGTTGGGAATATAGGGGTTTTGAATGAAAAAGAGGGGTTTAAGGGAGTAAACATGGGTAAAGTCAAGGGGAAACATAATTTGGTGGTCAATTAAGTTTGTGCAAGAAAAATGAAGAGTGTCGGAATAGGTTTTTAGGTCCAGGTTTGGAGGTTCGGTTCGCCGGTTTGGCCAAAAAAATTTGGAGGGGGGTTTAGTTAATTTGGGTTCATTGGTACAAAAAACATGTAAAAACAAAATATATATCTATGCAACCTAGAAGTATGAATTAGGATTAGAATAACACATATCAACATATAAACAACAAAACCACCATAAACTTTCAAATTTCATTTAAAACAACATAATTGCACATATCAACAAGTGAAAGAAACCCTTCAAAAGAATGTTGAGAAGTATAAGGAAAATGAAGATTTAAAGAAAAGGAATGTCCAATTCAAGGTTGGGGACTTGGTGATGGCACACTTGAAGAAGGAGAGACTTCCAAAAGGAAAGTATACCAAACTCATGATGAAGAAGATGGGACCTTGCAAGGTGGTCCACAAGTTTGGCCAAAATGCTTATGAATTAGAGCTACCTCCTGAGGTGGTAATCTCTCTTGTCTTCAACATTTCTGACTTGTATCCTTTCAAAGCTTCTATGAATGCAGGTGATGGAGTAGGTACACTAGCAATGGAGGACGAAGATTGGGTGAAGGAACTACCCCCCCAGCCAACCTATGACTCTTGAATGCATTGTAGACACCAAGGAGACAAAGAAGACTAGAAGGAAGGTTTACAAGGAATACTTGGTCAAATGGAAAGGTCTACCTGAAGAGGATGCAACATGGATGTTAGAAAATGATATTAAACAACATGGAACTATTGTAGAAGACCTGATCTCAAAGAGGACTTGAGATCTTTTTCTTGTTTGGGAGTATGGTATAGGAACACCCATGGGTCTAATGGACCTAGAATAAATTTTCATGTTTTTTTTCTTGGTTTATGGATGGAATAAGGTCTTATGGACCATTTCAATTCTTTTTAGTAGGTCTTCTAGGTTTTTGGTTTTGGTGACGAACTTCTTTATACAAGATCTCCATCCTCCTTTGTAAGTCTAGTGCATCTTGGAAAAATAAGGAAAAAGGATGCCTTGCTGTATTTAGACACCTGAGGGGAGTCCCCTTACTTTTTTACAGGGTTTTAAATTCCTTTGACACATTTTGGAAGGCTCTTTGTGGTCGAGTTGGAAGAAGTTGCTCACATTGCCTTAACTAGGCAATTAGAAGTCAAAGCATGAGATTAGTTGTTTTCCAACATCTCTCTTTTCAAAAGACAATTGAAAGAAGTTGGAGGGATTTTTTAATACTTTAAATATTCCTCTCTTGGTCGAGGCAAGGTTGATTTTGATGTTTTGAAGAAGTTTCAATAAGAAGTTTGTTGTTTTTCTTGTGTTTTTATGAAGAATTTGTTGATCCCGTACTTGGTACGAAATGTATGTTCACTTTCATGCTCCATGGATATAATGATTGGATAGGTAATTGAATAAGTTTTCCTTTGGAATTGGAGTGGTGATATTTCATTGAGTATCAAGGGAGATATTCCAATTTCTCTATCGAGTGGTCTGAAAACCCTTAAAATCAGGGTTTTGGCTGAAAAATGTATATTTCTTCCATTCCCACGTTGTAAAATTGCTAAATCTCGCTGGGATGGAAGATATAAGGCTGTAATATCATTTCCTCAATGTTTTGGAGAATAGAAGGATCATTGTTGGAAGTTCTGCATGAATTTTGGCTTGACATCTCTATGTGGCAAGCATAATTGATAGGCAAAAAAAATGAGTTTTTGCTTGATTTTGAAGAATCTATTTAAGATGTACTTAGGAATGGTGGAAAAGAGTGTGGAGAACCTATAGGAGTCTGAATTTTTTCTTTGGGGTGAAGGGGAGAACCTATATAGTCAATACCTAGGTGTAGGTCTATTAATTAGGCCTTTCAGAGCAGCGGTAGAAAGGGCCATTGTGAGTGATGTTTTGACAGTGAAGAGAAAGGGTTTTGGAACCTTGTAGGGGTCCATATTAGGGGTCTAAATCCATATTTTTGGTGTCTTAATAGTCTTCCTTATTTTTTATTCTAATTGTCCTACCGGGCAAGGGTTGCAAGCCTTAAGAGAGAGTGAGGTCTAAGTCACCATAGTGATGGGTGTTTGTTGAAACCTAAGTGCTAGAGGGTTGTTGATAGGGATGTTGGATGAATCAATCACTGATTCATGCTCTAGGTCTTGTTTGGAAGACCTCTAAGGTGTCTCACTCCACTAGTTTGACCTATAGGACCTTCTAGTGCTCAGGATACCCTAGTCTTGCTCTACCAACCCCAACTATCAACACAATTTTTTTCTACCAAGTCAAATCTTGGTGCAAACTTGCAACTCTACCCTTAGCCCTTAATCCACCCTAAAGGCTACAAACCTCCAATTTAAGGAATTAAACTTTGCAAGGGTTTGGAGGTGCTTCAAAAGACTTCAATCCATCCTACTATGGTTCTTGAAGGTCCATTTGACTCCATTTCTTGGTCGCTTTCACCGAACCCTCAATTAGGCCTAAAAAGGCTACTAGCCCTAAGAGCCCCAATTAGGTCTCCTCTGAGAAATTGGGTTAGTTCTCCAAATATTTCCAAAGAATACCCAATCTTTTCTTGGGATTCCTGATTCATATTCCCACCTCTCAAAGATTTATGGGGTCTTGGGCCTCAACTGTTCGTACAAAGGCTCAACTTGAAAATGAGCATTACTTAGGGTTTTAAGCCATTTCCTGACCTCTTAGCAAACTGTTAAGTTCTTTCCTCACCAGATGAATTGATGGAGATTCTTCTGCTTACCAGGTCTTGGCAAGACTCATGCCTCCCTTCTCCAAAAGGAATTTTTTCAAGAATTTTTCACCCTTGCAAGTTAAGTGCTCTGCACTAAAGTCTTCCTAGCCAGGCACTTCCCTGGCTCACCTAGGGCAAGACTTTTCCAATAGCTCCTACACTCACACAAACCCTAAATCCTACCATATATACATACATGGAGTCTAGTCACTATTCCAAAAGGGTCGTACAATTTTTATGGTGGGAAAGTGAACTAATACTCCATTTTCTCAAAACTATCTAGGTCAGACTAGCAACAATGTGAAAACAAACTATTTACAAACAGTGATTAAAATTGATTAAAGAGGACTAATAAATGGCACACAATGCTTGAGAAATCACTACACTGCATCCTACACAAAACACAGTGCCATGGTTAATCCATTAAAAGCTCACTTCAAAGCAAAAATCAGAAAAGGCACTCCAAACACATTATTTTCTTCAATTCACAAACTTCAAAACATTACAAAATGCTTCCAACCCCTCTCCAATGCTGAGGAATTCCTTAAATAGGGTTCCTCAATCAGTTATGCTCCCTTGGGCTCTTCTTGGCCGTATGAAGCTCTAATTGAGCATTATTTGCAAAATTGAAAAGGAATTCCTAAGAACCCAAAACCTTATTTTGGACTAGCTCCTAATGATGCCTTGTCTATGGTCAACATGACCTTCATTAGAGATCAACACCAAATCACAAATTCCACTAAGGCACGACCAAAAATGAAAATGGAAAGATGACAAGTTGGCCTAAACAAATGCCAAAACATGACCTTCAAAACAATCTAAGGCAATCTATGGGTGCTCCTGCACCATTCTCCCCCCCTCTGCACAAACACTAAGGAATGTGGGGAGTGATCAGAGATAAATCAATACCCTGCTTCTTGAACTAGGCTTCATCCACCCATGTAGCCTTCGAGTCTGGTTTGTCCCTCCACTTGTTGAGATGTTCCAAGTATTCCTTATGCCGGGTAGACTTCTTCACCCTTGACTCCAAGATTCTCTCTACTTGTAGCTTATCTTGAGTAGGTAAGGCTATGTTGCTCACATCCTTGAAGATATGCCTGCTATTCTGATCCATGTCAGTGACTGTTCCCTTATATCTAATCAGATCAGCTACATTGAACACTGGAGAGATGCCTAAATCTGTAGGTAATTCCACCTTATAGTCATTCTTCCCATATATGGCTAATACCTTACATGGTCCCACTCTTTTCATCTATAATTTGGTTGATATCCTCTTCTGCAACCTATATTTGTTGAGGTGGACCATAACATAGTCTCCTACTGCAAATTGTAGATCCTTTCTAGATAAATCCACCTTCTCTTTCAACTTTTGAGTAGCCTTAGTGACTATCTTCTTCACCTACTCCTGAATCTCCTTCATGGTCTGAGGGAAATCCTTTGCTTGTCCACTCCTATGCTCCATATCTCCTAGATCCCTAAGCTCACACACACCTCTTGGGTGCATTCCATACACTATTTCAAAAGGACTCTTCCCTATAGTCCTATTCACACTGTCATTGTATGCATACTCAACCTGTGATATGACGAAGTCCCATTTTTGTCCATACTCTTTGGTTAGGCATCTTAGAAGGTTACCTAACACCCTATTAACCATCGATATTTTCCCATCGGTCTGAGGATGGTAAGTTGATCCAAAATATAGGTTGGTACCTAATCTGCTCCATAGAGTCTTCCAAAAATGACTCATAAACTTTACATCCCTGTCTGATACAATGCTCAAAGGAAATCCATGGATCCTTACAATTTCCTTGAAGAAAAGGTAAGCAATGTAGCTAGCATCATGTGTGGTCTTGCAAGGGATAAAGTGACTCATCTTGTTGAATCTATCTACCACCACATAAACACTATCAAACCCTGTCTTAGTCTTAGGGAGTCCCACAACAAAATCTATGCTAACACACTCCCATGGTTTGTTGGGAATGGGTAGAGGTGTATACAAACCTACATTACTAGCTCCCCCTTTGGATTTCATACAAACTACACACTGCTCCACATACCTCCTGACATCCCTTGCCAACTTGGGCCAATAGTAGAACCTTTGCACTAACTTTCCATTGTCTTGTTGATGCCAAAATGACCACTAAGACTACCATTGTGCTTCTCTTGGATGAGATTCTCTCTCATTGATCCTCTTGGAACACACAACTGATTTCCATTGAATAAAAATCCACTTTGCAATGTATACTCCGAGTATTGACTATGAAAGTGATTCTCAAAGTCAGAACATACCTTGTATGCTTCTAAGAAGTATTCATATTCCCCATAGAGATCCTTGAAACTCTCTATTCCAATGCTCTTTATTTGTATCTCTTGCACTATCAACAATCTTCTACTTAGTGCATCTGCCACCTTGTTCAACTGTCCCTTCTTGTGCTTGGTGGTGAAAGTGAAAGCTTGAAGATACTCCATCCACTTCAAATTTCTATTGCTCAATTTCTCTTGAGTGTTGATGTAGCTAAGTGCTTGATTGTCAGTAAACACTACAAACTCTTTAGGTAGGAGATAATGCCTCCACTTCCTAAGTGACTGTACTAGAGCATAGAGTTCTAGGTCATAGGTAGAATACTTTTTCTTAGCTTCATTAAGCTTTTCACTAAAGAAAGCTATAGGCCTGCCTTCTTGGCTTAGCACTCCTCCTACTACAATTCCAATAGCATCACATTCCATAGTAAACAACTTGTCAAAACTAGGTAATAAAAGAATAGGTTGAGTTGCCACTTCTTGTTTTAGTTTCTCAAAACCTTTCTCAACTTCTTGAATCCACTTAAACTTAGTCTTTAAGCCACCTTTGATTGTAACTAGGACTGGTGCACATATGCCACTAAAGTTTCTTATAAAGTTCCTATAAAACTAAGCCAATCCATGAAAACTTCTTACCTCTATCTCAGTGGTTGGTGTAGGCCAATTTAGGATAGCTTCCACCTTGCTTGGATCCATCTTCAATGATCCTTGGGATACTACAAACCCCAAATACACAAGCTCTTGTTTGAAGGAATCACATTTCTCTAGGTTGATGGCTAACTTCTCCTCTTGCAACGTTTTAAGTACCATCTCCACATGCTTTAGATGTTCTTCTGCTATCTTGCTAAAGATGAGTATATCATCAATATATACCACCACAAATATCCCTGTAAAGTCTTTGAGCACTTCATTCATGAGCCTCATGAATGTGTTAGGGGCATTAGAGAGGCCAAATGGCATAACTCTCCACTCATACAACCCATCATTTGTCTTAAAGGTTGTCTTCCACTCATCTCCATCCTTGATTCTAATTTGGTGGTATCCACTTTTGAGATCCAACTTGGTGTAGTACTGAGCTCCTCCAAGAAAATCCATCAAGTCCTCAATCCTAGGAAGAGGAAACCTATACCTGATTGTGATTCTATTTATAGCTCTAGAATCAGTGGATAATACCACCTTTCTTGGTTGCTATGACCACTGGTGCTGCACATGGATTGATGCTCTTCTGAATTAGTCCTTGGTCTAACAACTCCTGCACTTGTCTAGCTACTTCTAGTTTCTGATTTGGTGTAAGCTTGTAAGCTGCTTTGTTTGGCAATGGAGCCCCTGGTATGAAGTCAATCTGATGACTGATGGCTCTCTTTGGAGGTAAGGTTGGTAGTGTTCCATCACTGACTATGTCCTTGTACTTCTCAAGTAACTTCTAGATTGCTCATGGTATGACTATTTTCTAAGTCTTATCTTCCTCCTTAGATTGCACCATGACCACATATCCTTCACCTCCTTGATGTAGAGTGTTTGGGAACTCCTTGCCACTGCTTAATAAGACACTAGGGGTCTTTAACTGTCCTTCTTCCTCATCTGTCAGTGACTGCAACTTGAATGTGTATACACCTAAAAATGGTCACATCACAATAGTCTGGTAATTAATTAAATATTTTTAATCTTTAATTAAATCTCTGAATTCAATCTACGTATAATAAATCTAAATAATTTATTTATATTGTTCATTCATTTATTTCGATTAAATAAATAATTCTATTTAATCACTTTTCTTATTCATTTCTCAATTAATTAAATAAACATTACGATTTATTTATATTAATTATCATTTAATCTTGGCTTGAATATTTTATTCAAATAAAGATTAAGTATTATTTTCTTCTAAAGTCCATTCACAATTAAATATTCTAAATATTTAATTAAATCTTCTAAATTCTATTTACAATTAAATATTCTAAATATTTAATTAATTCTTCTAAAGTTTATTCACAATTAAATATTCTAAATATTTAATTAAATCTTCTGTAGTCCTCAAATCAAAAATCAAACTCACATGAAATTAAATAAATTTATTTATTTAATATTGGATTATCTTCAACAAGCGTGAAACAAACTTCCAAAATAGAAAATTAAATTCCTCTGTTCCTGTGCAAGCTTGTTCCTGTGGGTTGAAGACAAGGCTCCATTCCTCTCTCCAACCTCCCAACATCTTCCATCTTCCTCTCAACCTTTCCATCTCTCACCATTCAAATCTACCAGACAATCTCACAGCCTTTGATCTTTTCCAGCTAGGCTCTTTCTTGCAAAAAGCTATAAAAAGGACTACTGGGTCTTTGAAATCATAGAGAAGCTTTCAATAGGAAAACTACACCAAATTTGCAATAGCATAGCCTTCATCATTCATAGATTTTTAGAATCATAGCATATCATGGCCAATCATCTTCATATCATAGTTTTAGAAGCATTCATAATTTAGAGCCCCTGTGCATAATTTAGAGCCCCTGTGCATATCCGTATCAACATTTCACTCCATCAGCATATATCATAGAGAAGTACTTTCCTTTTGCACACTCGTTCTACAGGTTGCCATTCTGAGAAGGTTTGCTTACACAATCTGAGAGAAACAACTTCAAACAAATCCCTGGAGATAGAGAAAAATGGAACGGTTCTTAAGAAGCTCTGTTTGTTTTCTTTGAATTCAATTTATCTTGCCTTTCTTTAGTTTAATGTTTCATTTTGTGTGATTTGTTTATCTTATTTTGATACACATATTTCTATCACATAGAATGTATTTCCATCCTTTTTGAATGAGATAGTATTTTCCTTTCCATCATAGATGGAACCTCTGTCATACTACCATGGCCTACCCAATAGAAGATGGCATGCATCCATGGGTAACACATCACAAAACAACTTTTCCTTGTACCATCTAATGGAGAACTCCATCGTTGTTTTCTCATTTACAAGAACACTCTACCCTTTGTTCAACCATGTCACCTTGTAAGGATTAGTGTGGGGTACTTTCTCCAAGTTCAACTTCCTCACTGCCTCCTCAGAGATTATGTTATTAGTAGACCTTGAGTCCACTATAACCTTGCACACCTTTCCCAATATTTTGCATCTTGCCCTGAATAAGGCTCTCCTTTGCTTTGAATCTTCTTTGACTGGTTGTCTGATTAGAACCCTGTTAGACATGAAGTTCTCCCCCATTTCTAACTCAATGTGACTAACCTCTGGTGACTTGATGCTCATAGTGTCTTCTTGAGCATATATTACTCTGTTTTCTGTATTTGAAGAAGATGCTTTCTCCGGGCACCTATAAGTTGGATGTCCTACTTGACCACAGTTATAACATTTCATATTGGCAAAGTATGAGCTATTTCTGCCTGCTCCTCTTCCTCTATTTGAACCTCCTTGAGGTCCTCTACCTCTATTATACCCTCCTCTAGAAGATGTCTCACTTCCATGCTATGTGAGTTTAGACTCTCCTTGGTTTCTTTGTTCAGTCCCTCTACCTTGGTATCCACCTCTATGTCCTCTTTGATCTCTACCTTTTCCTCTGCTCTTAGAAGCCTGTTCTTGTTTCCTCTTACTCCTCTCTTCAATCTTTATAGCCAATTGATAGCATTGGTGCACTATCTTGGGACTTAGAAGAGTCGTCTCCTCTTGAATGTTCCACTTCAAACCGTTAAGGTATCTAGCCACCTTAAGACTTTCATCCTCGTTAACATTAGACCTCATGCAAATTTTTTGAGACTCCTCAGTATAAGAATTCACATCTTGGTCTCTTTGTCTCAAGCTCTGTCTTTTCTTGTGCAACTGAATTTCATAATCATCAGGCATGTATGCTTCACTCACTTTGGCAACCATTCCCTTCCAAGTAGAGATAGTCTTCTTACCTTCCTTTTCCCTCTCTGTCTGAATGAACTTCCACCATGTCAACGCAGAACCTCTCAATCTTGATTTGGCCACCTTTACCTTCTGTGCTTCAGTGACTCCATCACATTCAAAATGGTTTTCCATTCCCTCTATCCAATCCATGACCAGATTAGCTTCCATTTTCCCACTAAACAGTGGTATGCCTTCAAGTGCTTTTCCACTCAAAGCCTTCAATTCCTTCAAGAAAGGCTCTTCTTGCAAAACAGGGTCAGGTTCAGGGATCTTGTCTTCCTCTGCAACCTCTTCTTTCTTTGGTACCCTTCCTTCGAACTGCACATCATTCAATGCTTTCTTAAGTTGGTCTATTCTTTCCCTCAATAGCCTATTGTCTTCCTCCTGTCCTTCAACCATCTTGGCCAATTCTGCATTTGTCACCATGATGGTGGAGCCACTAGACTCAATCTCAAACATGCCATAGTCAATCCCAAATCTTTTGTTGCTCTGATACCAATTTGATAGGGAGGTTGGATGAATCAATCACTGATTCATGCTCTAGGTCTTGTTTGGAAGACCTCTAAGGTGTCTCACTCCACTAGTTTGACCTATAGTACCTTCTAGTGCTAAGGATCCCCTAGTCTTGCTCTGCCAACCCCAAATATCAACAAAAATTCTTTCTACCAAGTTAAATCTTGGTGCAAACTTGCAACTCTACCCTTAGCCCTTAATCCACCCTAAAGGCTACAAACCTCCAAATTAAAGAATTAAACTTTGCAGGGGTGTGGAGGTGCTTCAAAAGACTTCAATCCATCCTACTATGGTTCTTGAAGGTCCATTTGACTCTATTTCTTGGTCGCTTTCACCAAACCCTCAATTAGGCCTAAAAATGCTACTAGCCCTAAGAGCCCCAATTAGGTCTCTTCTCCAAGAAATCAGGTTAGTTATCCAAATATTTCCAAAGAACACCCAATATTTTCTTGGGATTCCTGATTCATATGCCCACCTCTCAAAGATTTATGGGGTCTTGGGCCTCAACTGTCCGTACAAAGGCTCAACTTGAAAATGAGCATTACTTAGGGTTTTAAGCCATTTCCTGACCTCTCAGCAAATTGTTAAGTTCTTTCCTCACCAGATGAATTGATGGAGCTTCTTCCTACTTACTAGGACTTGGCAAGACTCATTCCTACCTTCTCCAAAAGGATTTTTTTCAAGAATTTGTCACCCTTGCAAGTTAAGTGCTCTGCACTAAAGTCTTCCTAGCCGGACACTTCCCTGGCTCACCTAGGGAAAGACTTTTCCAATAGCTCCTGCACTCACACAAACCCTAAATCCTACCATATATACATACATGGAGTCTAGTCACTATTCCCAAAGGGTCATACAATTTGTACGGTGGGAAAGATAACTAATACTCCATTTTCTCATAACTGTCTAGGTCAGACCAGCAACAGTGTGAAAACAAACTATTTACAAACAGTGATTGAAATTGATTAAAGAAGACTAATAAATGGAACACAATGCTTGAGAAATCACTACACTACATCCTACACAAAACACAGTGCCATGGTTAATCCATTAAAAGCTCACTTTAAAGCAAAAATCAGAAAAAGTCACTCAAAACACATTGTTTTATTCAATTCACAAACTTCAAAACGTTACAAAATGCTTCCAACCCCTCTCCAATGCCGAGGAATTCCTTAAATAAGGTTCCTCAATTATTTATGCCCCCTTGGGCTCTTCTTGGTCGTATGAAGCTCTAATTGAGCATTATTTGCAAAATTGAAAGGCAATTCCTAAAAACCCAAAACCTTATTTTGGACTAGATCCTAATGATGCCTCATCTATGGTCAACATGAAATTCACTAGAGATCAACACCCAATCAAAAATTCCACTAAGGCACAACCAAAAATGAACATGGAAAGATGACAAGTTGGCCTGAACAAAAGCCAAAACATGAACTTCAAAACAATCTAAGGTAATCTATGGGTGCTCTTGCACTAGTTGTGAAACCTTGTTTTGACTTGATGAGACATGATCCAAATTTTTTCAAGCTTTGTGAGTGGTCTTAGTTGTGAACTCTAGGTGTGTGGGGTTGATCTCTTAAAGAATAGTGGATTTTATGACTCGTCATAAGAGTATTTGAGAAAATCATTCAATGGAGTGACTTTGCCATTTGTGATTGTGATTTTTCCTTCCTTGCCACTCTACATGATTTCTAAAGCTTATGTAGGCTATTTCCATGGTGTTTGTGGTGGTGGCAGGAGTATTTAAGGTTTGTAAGTATCTTATGCAATAAACCCTACTTTGTAGGCTTGATTTGTGCATAAAATAGGTGTTTTTTGGAATAGTGATTTATGGGGCCTTTCTGTCACTAAATTTTTTTTATTCTTCAATTTTGTGACATGATGAATGACTGTTTTCAGTTGGTGATAAACTATGAGCACTTTATTTGTAATTTAGGCCTAAATTAGGAGCCCTTTCCAGTGAACAATTCAAGAATATGATAATTTCTTTATGAAAAGCTAATGAGAAATTTTGATATGTTATGATGTGTTAAAAAAGTCTCTTGAATTCACATTGGGAATGTGGATATACAAAGTGAATGGAAAGGAATCACTCGATTAAGGGAGATGTGACCTACCAGCAAAATGGTGGTAAGATTGTAAAAGTGTGTAATTCTATAAATACATAGTGATCGGGCCCATAAAAGGATATAAAAGTCACAGCAAATCCTAACCTGGGAATTGGACATTCCAGCAGGTGACTAGCATCTTCTTATGGTCATTCATTTACATTGTCAAACCAAGGAACGTATACTTGAAATGGAGTGGCACTGTATGTGCACTAAGAACTAGTTTCAGTCATGATTTACCAGAAATAAATATGTGAAAGGAATTCTACTTATGCTACAGGAATGTAATGCGAAGCCTTCTAAACTTAATCAAGTCAGAAATCATGACAACTATGACTAAGAAACAAACTATGAACTGGCCTTATGCTACAGGAACAAACACAGGGATAGATTCCCGATGATGCATGAACAATATAAGACTGAGTTTGCACTGAAACTTTCAAGAATAAAATCTAACTTATGATCAATAGGAAATAACTAACTAACTAACTAACTACAAATACTTACTAAGTGGGCCCCCTTAGCAAGCATCGACTAGTTTACGCAAGAATTGAACTCAAAACTTCATCAGCTTTTATTCATAAACTTGGGACCACATACACTGTTCTGCTTATAAGAAAACTAACACAAACACTATCTCATTATAATACTAACTTTTACATATTCTTCTTGCTCACTCACACAGGAGGAACACTTATTTAAACCAGAAAAGCAACTAACTACCTAACTCTATCAGAGAAAGATGTGGACATAAATGTATCCTGAAACCGAGGAATGGACTTCTCATAAATGAAAGCATATCCATTCAACACGATCTAGAGATAATTTAGCATTTCACTCTTCCCATATTTAATGATCATTTAGATTTCTTCCCAACGACCTGGTCAGAGAGTCTTCGTTGGGACAACTTCCTCGACACCGTGCTACAAATGGACTTTACTGCAAGGCAGAAGTCTGATGTGCTTGACTCGTTCATGCCCCCTTCAACAACCTGCGATGCACACGGCAACAGAAGAAAAAGAAAGCATGTGTGGAAAACAACATGATACATTCATTAATCACATATTAAATCTATTTCATCATTCAAAAACCACATACACTATATCAGTCATTCGGGAGGTCAAACAGGGTAATTAATAATACACGTAGAGATGTTAAGCTATAGGAATATAGGAATGTATTGCTACATGATACTACCCATTTTTCAGAAAAAATTATTTAATCAAAGAGTTAAAACATCCATTAGCAATAAGAGTAGAGATATTAAAAATACATCATAATACTCAAATTATCAGCATATTCTAAGCTCATCACATAGATTTAAATGTTTATTTTGGCATAGAACCATCAATGTGAAGATATCAAAGGTGTGTGAATGGTTTGGTGAAGGCCTTGAGGCTAAACATGATGATTTGATATGTTATAGGAATATGTCCCTAGGTGGAAATGGTAATTTGACTACATAAGAACTTACGAATTTGATAAATCAGTATTATGTGGATATAAACCAGGTTTGTTTCAGTCAAAAACATGATGTGAGTAATGTCTTGGAAGTCAGATGAAATGATTGAGGTGTAAATGGTTGATTGTAGTATCTTGGTCTTGAGGAACTAGTTGGTAAAAGTGAAAATTTTGTGAGTTGTTTAAGGAATTGAAAGATTCAGAGCTCTTTATCAAGTTTTTGCTTTGAATTCAGATAAATTGATCATGACAAAGGTATGTTAGGATCTAATGGATATAGGTTGTAACATGAAAGATTGGTTTTTGATTATTTTTCCTAGGTAAAGCAAATTGAGTGGAAGGGTGCCTTGATGAATGATGAAAGAGTGGGTTGTTTAGTGACTCTAATTAGGTTTCTTGTGCACAGATCAGTCATTTTTCCTGATAAATAAGATGTTTGAAGCTTGAGGATGATAAGAAGTATTGAAATGAGTTGGCTTGTTGTTGCCTTGTGGTTTGAAAATGAAACAATGTGGTTTTTGATGAAAAGAGAAAGAAATTTTAGTTGCTTATTCAATTTGATCTTCTCCTGATTCAATTGGGTCATATGTTGGTGCAGGAGCGCCTAGGTCATCAAATACTTTTCAATTTTGCAAAAGGGATGAGTGTTCAAATTTGGATTGATTCAATCATAAAAGGACATAGAAAAATTATGTAAATCATACATTCAAGGTCATATGACGTCTTATTTGAATGTATTTAAGGTTATGGGTAAGTTCTAGGTGGTCAAAGTGGGAAAATGCAAACAATGCAATAATCTAATATTGTTAAAAGTTGTTAAATTAACAAAAACAAGAAAATCAAGCATATTAAGGGTTAAAAGGGGTAGTTTCAACTAATGGAAAGAAAATTATGGAAAAGGAAATATCTTTAAAAGGCATGTAAAGGCGAGAAAAAGCAGAATTTTGTGTTCTTGTAATTAGATTTTGAAATAAAAATTCCTTGTTTCTGAGTTTGCAACATTACTCCATTGTTTTGTTTTCTTGTGTTGGTAATTTAGGAACACCCAAAGTTAAATCACAATGTGAATACGTGTAAAGAGGAGTTAGTTTCCAATTTCAAGAGTTGTACTTGGTTAGTTTTAGGAAACAAAAGAATAAGAGGCAATTTTCAGTGCCCGACAGAGTCCTTTTAGAAGCAAGTTTGAGAGTCCAATAGGGTTTTTCTTCACTACTCCACCAATGTAGGTCAAGTAAATTAGAGTAGGTTAATGTTAGGATTTTTTGCATGTTTTAATGATTTTAAGTGTAGGGAAAAGAAAGAATACCATGGTGGAGTTGTTGCTACATTGGAAAATAGAGGATTTTCCTACACAAAGTGATGCTACAGTCATGGGTCATGAATAAATAAAGCTTGCAGAGGCTTGGAAACTATGTAGAAGGTCTTGTCAGACATAAAAAAATCATGTTCTAGGTGGTGGCCATAGAAATAGAGATTTGGAAGAGTATTTTTCACAAAACCCTCCTTGATTTGTGCTTTTACACCCTATAAACGAGCATTTATTGGATCAGAACATTTTCATGGTTTTCAATCCCTATAAATGGTGAAATATTGAGTCATAAGACATGCTTGAAGACTTTTTTGAGGTTTTGAGTGATCTGGAATGGTTTTGAAGGGGTCTCCTTTGTAAAATAGGCCTAATCTACTAGCCTTTCTTTAGAGGGCAGTCTAAAATCTGATGATTTTCTTTATGTCAAATGTCTAAGAACTTTGATATGTTGTGATGTGTTGGAAAGTGTTTCTAAATGTGCATTGAGTTTTTTAATAAGCTTTGAGATAGGAATGTAACTACCTGATTCAATGGTTGATAGACCTACCAGAGGAATATGATATTGCCAGATCAAATCAAACATGTTTGTTTAAACAATGGAAAGGATGATATTGAGTGCTTGGTTACTATCAAACTAATGATATGATTGATGTTACTAAATTTGGTTAAGGTGTATAAGACAAGTTTGGTGACTTTGATGGTTGGATGGGTGAGTATTATGAAGCCTTTTGAGAAAATTGGTCATTAACCACAAGATGATAATCAAGATTTTGTTGTAGCAGAAATTTGTAACCTATAAATAGACTATTACAGTCAAAATATGGTGAGTATAGTGCTTGATAATGGACTAATAACAGTGAGGTATGGTTTAGTTGATGTGTTGCCTTGGTGAATAAATGAAAGGATGAATTGTTCAAGTGTCAATAAATAGGTTTATGTTGTTTTTATGGTGGCTAAGAATGATGTGAATCTAATTGATTAAGTCAAAGTTTTCTTTAATATGGTTTTTTCTTTGAATGAGTCAATTGGAATACTGATTAGTAGAATGATGAATGATGGCCTATGGAATGGCTAAGAGAATTTGAGTTGATTTAGGTTGAATGAAAAGTAGATTTATGATGAAATTATATTTGATCTTCTCCTAATTCTACTTGGGATTGAAATTCCTTGAAGAAATGACATTGATGGTGTTTGTTGGATGCTCTGCAGTAGATGTACCCTGATGATTGAGTGTTTTGATATGATCCTCTGCATCACTAACTATCTTGTCTATGTTATTGCTTACTATTATGGTTTCATAGATTTTTTCCAAGCATCCATAGTTTGTTGTATTGGTGCACCTTTGCAAGCACATGCCTCCATGTGAAGTAATTGCATCATGTTGCTTACGTTGACTTTCTAAACAAGTATATTGTATAGTTGAAAATTTTTCATCTATCAACATCTAGTTATTACTTATGGAATTTGAAGTAATGCTTTGAGTTTGAATGATGTGTAATGCAATGTAACCAACAATATGAATATAAACTACACAAATCTATTAAGTAGAATTCATTAGTTAAGTTCTCTTAATTATATTACCTCTGTGTACATTTGAGTAAATCCACTAACACTAGGAGGTGCTTGCATGAAACCTCCAATATTAGCCTATTCAACATCCAAAATCACATATTAAAATACCATTCGTAAAACAATGCTATTAACATGTAATAAATTTATAATTGTTTACTAGTTGCATACCCCACTGATAGGTGTACTTCATAAATAAGTAGGTGGAGGACGGTGTATCAAGTCTCAACACTGTGACCCTACAATTTTATTAAAATAATAAAACTAAATTAGTTAATCTTGCATTTTAGAATCAAAATTTAATAAATTAAATTCAATGAACATGATGAGTTTTACCTTACTATCAATGCCATATGCATGATGAAAAATGTTATCCATCCTCTCCATCCCCATAGCAACATACAGATCCTATGTAGCAGTATACAGATCCTACGTAGCAGCCTCCTGAGTGCTGGTGGGGTCATATGAACAAGTCGCCCCGCAAGATTGACACACATGGGTTCGAAGGCCACCACTCAAAGACTCCCCTAGATGGTGATGTATAATAGGGCTAGTATGATGGATGACACTTTGGGTCAAAGTGTTGATTGCCTGCAATGTCTCTACATCAACACTCTCCTTCACAACGACAGGCTTAACAATGTGCTCACGAGGTGGCCTAGCGAGAGGTCGTCTCCCTTACCGCATAGGATTTGGCTATGCACCGAGCTTATCTTGAGTTGACCCCCCACCTCTCCCATGGAACTCCCTCATATCAAAACAATTTGGGATTTGGTTCAATACGAACTCACTGTATATTTTCCTAAGAAAATATTGGGGGACTTCACAATTGTTGCATGGTGGATAATCAAAGACCAAGTACCACCTATCATAAAAATAATGCCTAATATCTTGGTGGTGGAACCAATGAATAGGAAACCTTTTCGCATTGAGGCTAAGATTTTTATTTATTCTAGGGTCAGTGAATAAAGAGCACAAATCACCTTTAGTAATTTTTAAATCTTTTACTTGTTTATATGATAGTTTATCTGCATAATATGCCCTAGCTGCCTACCTCCTATCTTGCCATCCTGTTATTTATTGGGTTATTGAATCTACATTTTTTAACATCTCTTTCATTGAATTTGCTAGTGTCATTCTTTCTGTGGTTGAAGAATTTGGATCACTCAACCTACTAATAAGATTCTCAATTTTTTTATTGTTCTCAATTTCACTCCTCAAATTTTGTTGAGTGCCAAGAGGGTGTTGAGTGATTGGTGGGGGAGGTTGATTTTGTTGAGAATTTTGTTGAGGAGGATTTTCCTATTCTTCTTGTTGAGGATTTTGAGGATTTGCAGGATCATTTGTATCTCCTACAATTTTTTCAAAAAATAATCAAATTAACCTAAAACAAACAAAATCAACTTGAAACTAAGAAATTCAAAGAAAATAGAAAACAATACTTACCTCTTGCACCTCTTCATTGTCGTGGTGCCATTTTTGCAAAGGAGAAGCAACTATTGTTGATGAATTTTGTAGAATGCCTCCTCCTAGAACATGAGCACGAAAATGAGTGTTTTTGGCCGCGAGCAGGGTAGAAAAATAGACAAGAGAAAATGAATCTCTTTCACATTTTCTTTTGCTTTTAAAATGACATAACACGAGCATGTTATAACGCACTCGCGTTATGTCATTTTCAATTTTTTTTGGAGTTGGCCACAAAAGTGTAACCCAACTTCATGCACCTGCCCTAGAGTTGGTGATGATTTGTGACAACTAGGATTACAACCCCAAAAATGACCCGTTGAATGAATTTTTCAAGGTAACACATAACCTGTGGCCTTACTGGGAAAAAAGACGGGACCTGCTAAAACATCTAGATGATCTACTAGTTGATTTGATCCACATTCCAATAGAGGATAGTAGGCCACCATGGAATAGGTTCTACTTCACTATGGAAAATTATGATGAGAAGTGCAAAATAGGAACCAACCTTCGAAACAAGTTGTTAAAGACAAAAGGTTGGAGGAAAGAGAAAAGAAGAGATTTCTAGGTATACCACCAAGAGACCAATCGACCTGAGGCCCCTTATGGAAGTGTGGCATTAGATGATAAATTTGATAAACTATGGAATGAGGTGCACACAAATTCTGACGCAAGCACTGACAACAATGATGACTTTGATGAGGAGTCTGAAGGGCATATGGGGAAAGGAAAGGAGCAAGAATTAGAAGTGACATCAGCCTCTACTTAGCTAAAGAGGAAGGCAACAGAGTAGCCTAGCTAGGTTGTTTCAAATGTATGGATGAACATATCTAGAACTTCGCGAACACTCACCTGGACCGCCTCAAGAACAAGAATGACTCAATAATAGCCAAAAACCTTAGAGGTGGAAGACACTCCACCTGCCAAACAATAGTGCACCAAAGCAATTGTTGGGGAAAGTTCAAAAGCACCCATGGCAAGCTAGGAGCTACAATCATCCAGTCAACAAGTAACATTTGCTCCTTCTCTAACTTCACAATCTTTAGTAGCCCCTATTGTCTCTGTGACACGCATCACTATAAGTGTAGGCCCATCCTTTTTTGTCTCTGCCACAATGGTCGTGAGAGGTTTCTCCCAGTTCTCCCATGTGAGGCCCTTTGTCTTAATTCCTCTGTTAACCCTTACACCATTCGCTACTGCCAAATTTTCTCTTGACTCTTTTTCTGTAAGCGTGGTCAATATTGACACCCCTCATACTACTACTATATCAAGAACCACCTAGTTCACCTAGTAGTTGGAGTCTTCCATGAGTCCACTATCACCACCACAGCTGATAAGTCCTCCCGCTAGTTCAAAAACTAGGCTTTAGCATGTCCCTTATTTCTCTCTGTAGACAATCGATCTCTTGAAGAGGAAGACAACGCCTGGAACCACTACCGTCATGTTCCCTTTCGCCCTACCTCCTAGTGCACCATTCGTAAGTGGGCTCGTTTAGTTTCCATCCCAATTTATGGGGAGGGTGATAATACAAAGGAAATGCAGGCTCTCAAAGTCCAAAAGTGAAAGGCCAAAGATGACAAGAAGCTGGCAAAACCGAAGGTGTACACTATTTACAATGAAGCTCAGAAATCAATCCACTTTGTAACCATGCATCCAAACATCATCAAACTGCAAGGGGAGATGCATACTAATGATTACAACATGTTTACCATGGAACTTGATCTAAGCATAGCTCAACCAAAGGACAAAATTGATCTCATGGAAGAAACACAACAGGTAGTGGCGACTGACTTCCTCAAGTATGGTCACCAACTAAGGAAGAAAGAAGAGGATCTGGGTATGTGCAGGATCATCATGGAAAAAATAGGCCCTTAAGTGGCAAAAAAATAAGAAAAATCAAAGTTAGGCAACTTGATGTAAAAATTTGAATAAGTTATATATATTATTTCAAAAATATGTAAGAATAGAATCTATAGAAAATTGAATGTAGTTTCTAAACTACTAGGTTTGTTTTAAAAAAGGAAATCTATTTGGTGAAAATTTGAAATTTCAATGCGTAGTACTTAAAATTTTATGGAAAATAAAGTAGGTGTCACCGATGACCACTCTAACCTATAATAAAATGATAATATTTTTTTATATATTTTAGATATAAGTATATGACTCATGTCCCAATGTGATGCATATTTTGTAATTTTTTCCAAGTAAATAATTAATTATGTTTTTATTACAACTTTTAAAAAATATAAAAACTCGTATGTTTGACCACCTTACAGTCAATACTTCATGAAGTTCAATTTTTTCTTTTTTTAATCCATAGTATGCAAAGCATAGAATGTGACACATGTTTTGGATTCAAAAATGTAATCTAAAAGCTAGAGATTTTTTCAATCACTATCAATCAAGACTTTAGTCATAATTTGAATAGAAAATGGATGTAATAATTACTTATTAAATTCAAAGTAAAAGAATAATTTTTATTGGTGGAAAGCTAAGAATCTCCTTTAAAACCTTTCATTTCATCAATTTTTGGGTAAAAAAAGTTGCCAGCCACATACCCATCATATTGCCACTTTTTGGCCCATCATGATCCTGCACATACCCATCTAAAACTTGTGAAGGATAGGGTAGAGTTCCTACAAACAAAGGAAAAATCGATGGAAGTAGAGGTTGCATGCTTATCAGAAAAAGCATAGGTAGTAGAGGTAGAGCAAAATGAACTCCAGGAGGAAATTGCAAATTTCCAATCCATTGAACCCACCTTGGTCGACATGCTGTGGCAAAGAAATCAAGAATATCAGAGAGCTAATTGGCTCTGGCAGAGTAGGTGGTGCAACAAAAGGGTGAGGATTTTGAACAAAAACATGCCCAATTCGAGCAACAAATAAAAGAGAATGAGGCATCCTTTGGGGACCAATGGGAGAAAGACCTACAAGAGACGAAGTCTTCCCTTGAAGTAGAATCAACAAATAAGAGCCAAGGTGAGGAGAACTGGTCCAAAGAATTAAGAAATGTCTAGGAATAGCTTGCATCCGAAAATAGAAAAATTGCAAAATTAACACATGATGTCAGCTCAAAGGATACAAATATTTCCCTTTTAAGGAGCATTCCCTAGGCCCCTATTGCCTAGCTAGACCTCATTCCAGTGGCTAAGTAGCTATATGTTTCGTACTAGGAAAAGGCCAATGCCTTCTGCCTGGCACTAAACCCAATGCTCCAATTCATGTTGGACGCAACAAAATTGAGTAGGGAGGTTTGCAATACAATTGAGCAGTTCTCGTAGTTCATCGTGGAAAGGGTTCCTGAGGAAAAATATTTTCTAAGTAAGTTATACATGGTATCTGATGAAAACTTAGCAAAGACAGGGATCGAGGATCAAAAGGCTGCTACCAAGATGATGAAAAAATCCATCCATTGTCACTCGGTTATCCTTCTTGCTAACACATGCATAGCTACTTTAAACTATACTATGGAAAACATGTGGGAAAATTTCTCCTAGCTAAATGAGATGGGTATGCCATCCCCATTTCTTGAAAATGAGTTGATCTCCACAGTTGAGAAAATCACGTTGAAGATTGAAGAGGAGCAAGACACAATCACTTTTTAGAGTTTTAGCCAACCTCCTACTACAATAGATATTGAGGGTTTCATTCATCCGATTGCGCGGCTACTCTTCCAATTTGAGTCTAGGGTTGGTTTACCTATGGCGGTGCCTTATAAAGAAATTCTCAACCTAAGCGAAGTGCATGAGATTCTATGTGACATATCAAGACCATCCGAGGCTGAATGGCTACCTCTACAGGAAACCCTTTCTAAACTTTGACTCCTTCACCCAATGGATGGGCCTCTAGTTTGCAAGCTAGATAAAATTTTGGGTTCCTCATTTTGTAGGTGAAATTCCTCTGGTAGTCACCAAAGGCTGTGAATGTAAAATTCCTCTAGCTCCCTTTAGGTGTTTTTGTTTTGCTAAATGTCGGCTTGTGTCTCATATTAAATAAATGCCACCCTTAATCTTTCATCAAGCTTCTTCTTGCTAAATTATGTCGGTTTCCTCCACATGTTCGTCGAGTGCTCCTCGTGGAAAAATATTCCTTCACTCTTCTACCGACTCCTGTCGGGCTTTCATGTGTCTACACTATGGGCTATTCATAGTTGCTTCCCTTCCCTTTCTCATTAGGCCCTATCTACATTCCACATAGCTTCCATTCACATAAATTTTTTGCAGACCGCACAGATGGCGCCAATAGTAAAAGTGCTTCCACGTGTCTTCTCAGCACAAGCTTTCATCAAAGGGAAGATAGAATGCACCATGGGCTACGAATTTCCACCACACGTCCCTTCAGCGAGAGTTCTATCAAAGGGGAGGATGAAGCGAACAATGGTATATGACACACTATCATGTGTTCTAACTACCTCCACTAGGAAGCAACACTTGTTTGCACAGGATGTTTCTAGACCACTACCATCATTCGCAGGGGATGCATCTAAGTGGTGAGCAACTACATGCCATGGATCGAATATTTTATGTTAAATGGCCAAGGGGAATCATTGTTACAGTCATCATTACTCAAGATATGGGATCTTTTCTATTTTTGGCCCTATAAGTGGTGGATTGTTGGCTATAAATACTGCTTCTTGCTTTAAAAAACAAGTTCAGAAGATGTAGAAAAATTAGAGAAAGACACGAGGCCTTTAATATTGTTTTTAGATTATTATATGAAACTTTTAGATTGTTCCATTTTTTAGCCTTTCTATTTTTCTTATGTTATTTGATAAGACATTAATACTATGTCATTATTATCTGAATTGTTGCAAGAAATTCTATGGTTTGAAATACAAGTTGTTGGTTTAGATCATGTCTTTGACTCCTCTTTTCAGTGAATGTATGTGATAATCATTTTATGTCATTAGATGAATTGTTCAGATCTTTATCTTTGGTTTATGTGATTCTGGAACATAGCAGATTGTTGAATGGGCCCTTAAATTGCATCTCTAAAGATAGATTTATCGTGCATATATCTACATCTTGGTGCATCACCATAGTTGGAATGTCTTTTTTATATCTATTTTCATTTCCCTTTCCAAACCCCCCAATTACAGAAGAAGTCATCTTCTTTAAAAACCCGAAGGTCACATAGTTTAGCACAATTGGTCCTCCCATTAACTGAGTTTCCCATAAAGGTTGTTACCTTGCCAAATTTTCGCATCAACTGTATCTAAAAGGACTCCAATAGGGGATTCTTTGGCATGCTATTTGGATTTTTTTAAAGATTTATGGCAGAAGAAGAAAAATGTTTTACAAATCTACAAAGCACTTATTGTGAAAGGAAAAATGGAACCACTCACTGGTCTTATCAAATTATTCAAATTTGTTTCAAGATCTAGGCAATGCTTATCTTTTTAAAAATTGCTCTAACATATACATATAAACTACTCTTATTATATCTTTTACACTTTTTGCATGGGAAAATTTTACTTGATGTGTCCAAAAAATGTTTCAAAATATCAACGAAGCGAGTGGATTAATTTTTAAACATCTAAAAATTGAAAAATGTAGTAGGATATTAAATGAAGTAAACGACAAGATCAACCAGAAACCTTTGACTGTAGATAGAGACTCGTAGGATCATGGAAACATGCTTATTAAGATGAAATTTTTGATATGATGAATTCTTTTAGTTATATGAACATTTGTATCCTTAATTTTAGGAAAATGTACCAAAACTTTTGTTTGAATAAAATTCCTACAAAAATAAATTAATACAAAATACCTACAAAAAGAAATTAATACAAAATGCATGCAAATACTAAGTACAATATTATTTTCTTTGGTGACTATAAAGCATTAATGAAAATGAACCAAAATAATTCTCATAAGAGATAGTAAGGAATGATGAAAACTATTTGACCAAGAGCACTAATAAAGCCCAAACCTATATCCTACAAATTACATCGATTAAAATCAGTCATGATTGAGATTTTTATTGTTATAAAGTATAACTACACATCCAAACAAAAAGCTCCAAACTTTGTAAAACTATACTAAAAAATTCTTGCAAAACACTTGGCTTTTGATATACCTACCAACACTTGTGAGAGACTAAACAAATAGCTCAATTTGGCATTCAAACAATATATGACTTCTTAGCAAGAGGAAATAGAAGACCACAGTACTCTGCATCTAGCCATTGATCAAGACAACTAGTAGGAACACTTTGTTTTTGTGTTTTAATTAAATCAGAGAGTTTAGTATTTTGAAAAAGATGTGGGTGCTTGTTTTTCATTTTTGTGAGCTTCAACATCCTCTCCATGCCATCAAGGAAAGTTTGTGCAATGCTTCTATTGCTAGGTGTAACAATATTACTAAGGAGATTTATACAACCAAGATCCACAATGTATACCACCTGCTCGTCATTCCCATATGTAATACCATTAACAATTGCAGCAGTTGTGCATCTTCCTTCAAACCATCTACTACCTCTGTAAGAAACCTTACAAGTGCATAAATTACTCCTACCTCAATTAGAACCTCAATGTAATCTTGGGTGAGGCTTGTGATACATGCCACCAGCCTACAAATCTCCTTATGAAGTTGTCTCATTGTATTTGACTCTTTCTTGAGTCACCACTTGAAACAATTGCCACAATGCACAATTCATTGATAAAATCCTTATAATTCTCGCACTCTACAATGCTGGCCATAGTTTCCATGACAAAAAGAAATATACAATGAGAATCAGGAAACAAAAGCTTGACAAGGCATGGACAAATGCCATTTCATATGATAAATTCAACATGCTCACGTCCTTAAAAAAAAAAAAAGAGCCTCACAAGCTGTAAGGAAAGCTAAGGTGTGAAAACAACTCTCCTAGCATCAAAACCTCAGGGAAGAATGTAGAGGTGCTTTTAAATTTTCAATTACAGTCCAATTAAGATACACTTCTAAGAAATAACAGTAACAGAGAATTTAACATACACAAATGAACACTAGATTTACGTGGGAAAACCCTTACGGGAGAAAAATCCACCACACCAAGAAAAGCCTCTTTGTATTATAGTAATGGAGATTACATACAGAGATCAGACTCATCTTTTTGATGTCAATTTACAACAGCATAATCCTTGATCAACCTTGTACAGAACATTCAAGTTACAATGCTCTCAGAATTGAATTCATACACACTAATCATTCATTGAATTATTCATCCAACCATTCGTCCAACTTTTTGATCGAACCATTGATCATCTGCAACTCCCAAGTATATCCATGTCCTCCCTATCTATTGAACTTCCTCATAGAATGGCCACAATAGACTAACTACTAGCGATTCCCATTCTGCTCCCTAATTGGTCAAGGACAAACCACGTAGGATAGTCAATCGGTCAAAGACATTCAAAATGTATTCACATGTTGGTGAGACACTAACCATGTCTCCCCGATGCCACAAAACCCTGATGGTCATTATCGCCAAGAGACATCACGTTCGGCAAGAGGTTACACTGAATGTAAATCCATATTGTGAAGCTCTATCAGCAAGAGTTCTCCTATCACCAAGAGTCTCATAGATCTTTAAGTCATACTGATATCCATCGAGCAAAATTGTCGATGACAAGTCATATTGCCGAGACTTCATACCGACAATCCCCACATGTAGCGCTATCGGCAAGACTACGTTTTCGATGAGACATCATACCAAGCTCATAACAGTTGGTGAGACTACCGCTTTCGCCAAGAGATCATACCGATGTTCAAAAGTCACATCGACACCAGTATTCCCATCGGTGAGACTTACACTATTCACTGAGACATTATACTGAAGCATCCATGTTACTCTGATGACTCCGAGTGTAGCTATTCGGCGAGACAAAAAACATCGCTAGGACTTAATACCGAAAGCAAATATTTCATCCAAGAGTCTCCTCGACATCCACTAAGAACAACCTATTGGCCAGACCCAACCCACTCGATAAAGGGTTATAGCGATAGCTTCAGTCGGCATGACAGTAACAAGGTCTCAATGACTTGAACATTTCACAAGGTTCCACAGCTGCTAGCCATCCAGACAATAAGGATGTCACACCAACTTGGCTCTTTTAGAGGTTTCAGCCTGTGAGATTGAGGCACATTATTCCAACACAAGCAAGCCTCTATACTTGGGTGTCTTCCCCTATTTCAAGAATCTCCTTCAAGGTTGTAAGGGAAATGACTATTTCCTCAATGGGTTTGCAATGTATTGAGGGCAAACCAAAAGAGCTGAAAGGGAGATTTGGGGCGATAGAAGAAAGGAAAAAGATTAAAGATAATGTCGTCAGTGAAGGCTCTATAATTGAAGGAGAGGAGAGCTTGCTCTACAACAATGACTATGGCCCTTACCGTCTGCTCCTACACATCTTTGCTAGGGGAATTCAAGAGATTTTTTAAGTACAAAGTAGGGGGACGAAGAAGGGGGGTCCTTCTAGAGATCCTTCAATTCCTTGAGAATTCACTTTGAAGCTGTGAATTTTCCTCCACCAACTGTAGCAATGCTCGTAGCTACATGCATGGAGCTAGAAGAGGTTGGTAATCCGCACATTATTGTTCCTCGACATGCAGCATAGAAGTGCCTTTATTCTAGTCATGAATTTCAAATTTATCACATGCTTTATTCTTATGGTGAGCATTTATTTTTTTTCCTTAGATTTATTCTCAAGTTTTTACATATAAGGATGAATGTGATTTGTAGGAAAGCTTCTCGACTTAAATATAATAGTAACAAAGTAATATTATTATAATTTTATTATTACTTGTAATGAGACATAGTACTATTGTAATGAGTTTTGCTTTTTATAGTTAATTAGTTATTAATAATTTAGTTTTCAACTAATAAAAAACAATATTTAAAAATAAATAAAATAAAACTCAATTTTGTAAAGTCAATTTGCAAAACATTTAACTTTACAAATTATAAGAATTGTTTCTGGTGCATTTGGTTAAAAAGTTATGTGTGTTATTGAGAATTTGTAGGGAAAGCAAGGTAAATTATTTTCTTAATATTTTTTAAAGAATGATTTTTCATTTTTTGTTTTATATCATTAAATTTCTAAAATAAATAAATATTACTTATTTTTAAATTTTTTTTAGGAATTATTTTCTGTTGTATGTAATTTTTATTGTTTTATTAAAGAAAATCTCACAAAAATCAATTAACTATTGGAAGCAATTTCACAATAAAGGCTTTCATATTTTCAGAGATTCTGATTTTTGCTGAAATCACACATTTTTAGAAAATATAATGATTTAAGCCTTAAAAAGTTTCATTTAAAGCATTCCAATTGAAGAGGGTTTGATCAAACTACCTTAGATCAAACACCTTTGGATAGAACCTCGCTAGTTTTAAACCATACCCATAACGAAGTCTCCTTTACACCTATCAAAATGTCAAAACCACTTTTATTTTATTTTGGGGATCAAATGAATTCATTTAAAAAATTATTTTTGTGGGTATGTAGTCCTTATTAGTAATCTTTCAAAAAAATTATAATTTTAATTAAATTTAATTTGATTATTATATATATATTTTTATTTCCTTGTGAATGTAGGTTTTCACCAAAAATCAAGCTCTCTATTCTACACATGTGGAAAAATAGAAGATTATCAAAAAAAAAAATTCAAAAATATGAGTGCACCAGATATTGAAGTCCTTGATCCAACAAAAATAAAATGAATTTCAATACATACAAAAAAATTTACGCGTTATACGGTTGTGCTATGTCTGAATTGTAATTGGTTTGACTTTGAAACTTGATTAAATACAAAATATTGAATTAAAAAGTATATAACCAAGTGGAAGCACTAGATATTAGAGTTACAAATCTAAATTTGAAAGAATTATAATTTTACCCTTCATGTCGAAAAAAAGTTATGCATTATATGGTGAGCGTCACTTTTTAAAAATGTTTTTTTCTGAAAAGAAAAAAAAACTAGATTTTGAGGGAGATGGAAAAAGAAGTGCAACTAATTCCAAAAATTTTGAAAAAATATATTTAGAATCTACAGACAAAATTTTATGAAACTCTAGTTTGCATCATCAAATTCCTCACGGTTTAGCCACTATAGGTGCGCAAAAGTGAAGATTTAGTTTTAAAAAATTATTTCAGTGTCTAGTTTGGCCAAAACTTGTAAACCACTATTGTGGGATCACCTTATTTTATAAAGATTTGGATTCACACTATTAAAATAATAATAAGATAAAACTTAAATTAAAACATACACAATTAGAATAAAAATTTAAATTAAATCTTAAACTATTTGACCTTGCTACTTTTTTTCAAATTTTATTAACTTCAGAACATAAATAAATTTAATATAATTATTAAATAAATTATAATTATAATCCTATTATTATTAATTATTATAATCCTAAAATTATTATAATTAAGATTAGGATTAGAATTAAGAATAAAGTAAAAATTATGGCTAGAACTATTCAAAAATTAAAATAAATTGAAAAAATATTACTAATAAAAATCACTTAAATATGATTAATAGATATAATGCTCCAAAATTTTATTGATCTAATATCTTTATTCCAAATCTTATTCCCAATATTAATTCATAGATTTTTTTTGTAATTTCACTCTTTAATTCTTTACTAAATAATCATTGGTTCATTAATATTTAAAAATTATTATTTTGAATGAAGAGATTTAGTTGCACTTGTGTTTACTATGAATCAAACCTGGTCTAAATTTTTTTTGATAGGTGAACATTTTTTACTAGATCTATCAACCAATGAGACCACATTTGAGGGACCTCATCCTCGATAATTTATCTCCAACTACCTCCTCCTCTCTTTCCTGCCATCTTTGATCATCCTCCCTTCACCTCCTTATCTCCTTTAGCTCTCCATTTTCCTCCTCCTTTCACATCCACATACCACCTCCTTCCTCTCCTACCTCCCTCCTCCTTCCTTTCTACTTCCTCCTACCTTGCTCCTCCAAACTACTACTCTTTCTCTCCTCCATCTCCTACACCCCTCACACCTACTTCACACCACCCCCTGCTTCCTTCATCCACTGTGCTTCTCACCTTCGATCCTCCCCCCTCTACTTCCTTCCTCATTCTCTCCTCTTTTCCTCCTACTCCTACCTCCTCATTTTCTTATCTTCTCCTCTCTTTTGTATCTGGGTATGTGCAGGATCATGGTGGGCCAAAAACTGGCAATGAGGAAAAAAAAACACATCTTTCATCGACCCAAAAAAGCGAAAATGTCAAGTTGAATTTTTTTAGGCTTGGGTGTCAGTACACACCAACAAAGAAAACACCAATCCTAGTTTTCCATATCGGATATGTGATTCAAGTCGGATATCCGATGAAAATTAGATATCCGAATTGTAAAAAGTATATATATACAAATGTATGGCTGTTTTAAAATCATTTGATAGTCAAATCAGATATCTGACTAAATTTGATATCTAATATGAAAAAAATTAAAATAAAACAATTTTATAATGCTCTCTAACGGTAGGATTTTAGTGCTATAAATCGGATATCCGATTCAAATCGGATATCTGATTTGTGCATATATAGACCTAATAGTAATTGGGAGGTGGAGGTTGGGCAAGTGAGAGAGAGAGTGGAGGGTAGAGGGGAAGAAGGGGAGAGTGAGGGAGAGAGAATTAGGAGGGGGAAGGGAGAGGAGAAGAATGAGAGAGAGAGAGAGAGAGATTTCATTAGGGGGAGGGAGAAGGAAAGAGGGGAAGAAGTGGAGAGAGAGACAGACAAATAGACAAAGAGTTCATTATTAGGGAGGAGGGAGAGGGAAAGATGGGAATAAGTGGGGAGAGAGAGAGAGAGAGAGAGTTCATTAGGAGGGGGGAGGGAGAGGGAAAGAGGGGAAGAAGGGGAGAGTGAGGGAGAGAGAATTAGGAGGGAGAAGGGAGAGGGGGAAAGAGAGAGAGAGAGAGAGGTATGGAGG